>BPTQ01000001.1:205522062-205687581 GCA_019973895.1 Chrysanthemum seticuspe
CTTCGTCGAAAAATACTCTTTTGACGTCTTGACCATTCTTAAATTACTGTGTAAGTATTTACGTCAAAATGTCATCCTACAATAGTTTCCTTAATGATTTATTGTGAAATTTTAACTTTTCGTCGTAAAATAATGTCGTTGGAAATTTCATGAAAGTGACAAAATGGCCTCGAAAAGCTTGTCGTAAAATGGTGTACGTCGAACGTTAGGAAACGAACTCAACGGTTTTGGAAAGCTTGTATCATAATCTCGAAGTTTTGGCATTTAAGTTTTTATCCTAGAGGTCTCGTTCATAAAGAAAAATATAGGTTAAGTAGGGTGATTTTGTCCAAAATGTAGTTTAAAAGTGAATTTCGGCAAAGTTTAAGCAACCGTAAATAATTCATTACAAGTCTGCTATACAAACGGTTGGTCATTTTGAAAAATATGCTTGGTGATCTCGATTTTATTAGAAGACATCTCGTTACAAAAAGTTCTACGTCATCGTTAAAAATAGCCTTCAATATGGTCGTTTTGTTTACCGTAACACTTGTCAACTAAAAAATAATATAGTTTTTCTTAACTAATAAAGTTACGGCAATGTTGTGAAAACGTGTATATTTTAGTCGTTACAAATCCGTTTTCTATGTATTATACGTCCTTAGCTTCGTATCAAAGTATACTAACATATTTTTGATAAGTCGAAATAATTTATAAAGCTTAAGACTCGTTTTTGACTCGTACAAAACAAAAATAGTGTGCTGAAATTTTCAGGAAATATATATTTCGTCGTCAAACTTGAAAAATTCATAACTTCTTCGTTATAGCTCTGTTTTAATCCGTTCAAGCGGCCACGGATTCGTTTTAAAGTATATTTTCTAAATATCTAGGCCAAAAATTCATGTCTACTGTCGGATTTTCCAGAAATACAAAATAAGATCAGACCACTTTTTATACTTGTCGAAAAGAGTTTTTCTCGTACTAAACCTATTCCAATTCCTTCAAAACAACTCCAAAGCTATTCTAATCCTACCATACACCTTCTTAGGGTGTCATGGGTTCCTAAACATCATCAAGACCAATATATAACAAGGGATAAATTATAGGATGACTTATATATATAAAACTCTTAAAAACAATGTAAAAATGGTATAAACATCCATATGTCTTGCATGCTTGCTAAAAAATGATGAAATACATATGAAATGAAAATGAAAGATGTAAAATGAAAGTGATATGCTTACTAGTTACTTTGATGAGGTGATTAGAACAAGGATTAAACCTAAACACCCTAGGTTTTTATTTCAAAACCTTTAATAAGAGTGTAACTAGATTGTTTAACACTTTACTTGAAAATTTTTGATGAATCTTTCTACCCTCCTTATGTTGGCCGGTTTTTAGAAGGAAGAAGGAAGAGAGAAAAATATCTTGGCTTGACTTGAATTATTGATTGTGAATGAGATGAATGAAAGTAAGATTGAGTGTAGATATACATATGTAAGAAAATTTATCAACCCATTTAATGCACCACCCTCCCCACTTGGCCGGTTTGGGGGGGGGGATGTATCTCAATAATACATTTTTTTTCTTTATATATTGTGTATAGAAAGGTGTAAGTAATTGCAAGTTAAACTAAAGATAAATGGTAGCTTGTATATACATATTTAAGCATTTAGGGTAGTTTTAGTTGGAAATAAATTTTCATGGATCAAAGTAATATATATTGAGGTCATAAAAATTGTAAAAATACATTTCTTGCATAATTTGAGTGAAATAATAATTATCGTGTAGTTTTTAAGAATTACGTCGTAATAATATAAATTTAACGATTTATATACAAAATAATTTAAAACACTGGGTAAACTCATAATATCATTTTTATAAACTTAATATAAGTATAAAAATATGTCGGAATCATTTTTGGAAGTATCGGATTAATTGTTCAAAATAATAACTTACGCGATAGCGTTTATTTAATATGAAATTTACGCGTTTAATGTGAAATGCAAAGTCATGAATGAACTATCATGATGAAAATGATGTTAATGAAATGTAGACTAAACTTAGTCTATATGAAATGTCCGTGATGATATGATCATGAATTCGCCGCTAAACCATTAAGGTTACGCGAATTTGGAACACGCAAACCTAGTTTACGATAAATGTTGAAATAGTGAAACGTGAATTATTTTGAGAAATGACCTGAAAGTACGAGTTGTCACATTCGCCCATCCAAAAAGGAATTCAGTCCCTGAATTCAGTTCGTGTTAGTCTATCGAATGTTGAGTTTATGATGAATATTGAGGAGAGAAGACATGGAGGAGTGTCGTTACGGTTGTCGATGATTGAGAGCGTACAAAACATCATAGTAGAGAAAATATGGGATGAATCTTCCGTGAGTAACACTTTGACTTTGGAATATGTGAAAATTTTGCTTGCACTAAAATTTATAAATAACTGCTCCCAACATAACATGATCCCTCCAGAATTAGACATAGTTAGCTAGGCTATGTATAATTAAGGAACGATGATGTGACGTTCGGTTTAGTTGTTATAACTCTCAATGTTTACAAGGATTTAAACCGTGTCGTTAAAATGGTAGTTAAAGTAAAAGGAATTAAAATTCTCGTGAGTAATAACAAATCGGAAAGAAAATAAAGTACGATAGATGAGAATATTTTACAACGAGTGGTTTATCAAAAGTAGTACATCTTAAGTTATAAAGATTCGGATACGATGGAAAACATAAACTTAGTACGACATAGTACATAAGGAGAAATAAGACTGTTAGTTTCCGAACTTCTTTAGTCTTCCGCGTCGTTGATACCTTGACGAGCTTCTCCTCATCCTAACATGTATGCATTCCCATGAGCACCTTTAACTTGTTGACCTTGGTTTTGAGGACATTGATTCCGATAGTGTCCTTGCTCCCCACATCCGAAGCATGTGACTACGGCTTTACCTTTACAATCCCTGGCTAGATGTCCCGGTTTTTGGCATTTGTGGCACTTGGCAGGGCAAGGACCCGAGTGATGAAAATTACATCGATTACATAGTGGGTGTGTTCCAGCATACCCTCTACCTCCCATTGGTGCAGCGACATAAACCATTCCCGCTTCTTGCCTTCTATTTTGTTGTTGATGACGGTTAGTGTTGCGGTTTTGGTTGTTGTTGTTATAACCTCCTTGGTCGTTTTCCCATTTCCTTTTGTTGTTGTTGATTTGGTTATCGTCGTTCTTGTTGTTGTTTTGGTTATTGTTGTAGTTGGTGCGGTTGTTGGTATTGTTGTTACGGTTGGTGTTGGTGATGTTGCCCCTCTTTACTACTTGTGCCATGAGCTTTTGAGACACTCGAATAGATTCCTCAATCGTTTGCGGATCAAAGGAAGTCACATCACCTTGAATAATCTCAGGAAGTCCTTCAATGAAAGCCTCCAGTAGCTTCTCATTATCCGAAACCATAGATGGGCATAACACGGCCAATTCTTGAAACCTTCGAATGTAAGTATCAATGTCATACCCAATAGTTACCAACTCAAAGAATTCGGTCTCCAAATTCTTCACCTCCGTACGCGGACAAAACTTCTTTGTTACCAAACCTTTAAATTGCTGCCAAGTGAGCTTGAAAGCATTTTCCATTCCCATCGGTTGAGCATAAGAGTTCCACCACGACAACGCTCCATCAAGTAGTGTACTCGTAGCAAACTTGACCTTGCTATCATCCGGGCAATTACATAACAAAAACACGGACTCCAATTTCTTGAACCATCTAACCATGGCAGTGGCTCCTTCGGTACCTCTAAACTTAGTGGGATCTCCACTTTTGAAGTTCTTATACGAACAGCTTTTGACTCCGGACCCTCCTGCATTTCCTGCAGCAGCAGCAAGCCTAGCGGCTTCAGCTTCCCTCTCAATTCTAGCGGCTTCGGCAGTAGCCGCGGCCTCAACAGCAGCAGCAGCCACCGTTTCCCTTTCAATCCTTAGAGCATCGGCTATGCTATCCCTTACTAACTTTTGAATAGCCGCTTGAGTCATTTCAGGTGTGGCTTTCTTTGGCGCCATATCTTCTTCAAAATAAAAGGAAAGGTGAGATGTAGCAAAGTCCGATGTTAATAATAAACGCTCCAAAGAGATGTGATAAGAAATGATAAGTTTGAGGTTATTTTTAAAATGATCGACGGTTTCCTAAGAAATGGGTTATGAGGTGTTGTAAGTGCTTCAAATGTATGGTGGTTTAGTGGCTTAATGTGTGAATAACGTGTAACTCGACATGTTAGTGGTGATATAAAGGAATGAGAGTGACTTTGCCGTACTTAAAGGTTTATCTCGGCATTCGACGTTATCGGTGATGAGTCAATTGATGTAAAAATTGTGATAGGGAATGACAAGGAATTCTCCACATTAGAGTATGAGAAAAGGATAATGGGATGGGTATTTAAGGGCATCCATGTGACAATCGATTTGAAATGAAAGTAAATAACTCGAAAAATGTACGTATAAATAGCATGCAAAGTGAACATGCACTTATGATGAAATGATGAGATGCTATGATGATGTAGTTATAGTCTAGGGTCAATGATGCAACCTAGTTCTCTATAACCGAAGCTCTGATGCCAATCTGTCACACCCCCAAATTACCTGTTTTGCAGCGGAATGGAATTCCTGGGGGTTGACTGTCATAGCATCACAATCACAGTTATATTGAACGACCTAAAGTGTCGTTTGGAAAATACATCGTTTGATTTAATAAAATAATCAGAGTTTACAAAATATAGGTCCCAAATGAAAATCAACTTGTGCGGAAATAATTTTGTTACAAGCCAAACGATGTTCTAAAGTTCATAAAACCCAAGTGAGACGCGTCGTCACCGCGACTCTATGATGTGTCCAAATGCATGCCATGAATTGAATGCCTTAGATACCTGAGATAAAACATGCTTAAAACAGTCAACACAAAGGTTGAGTGAAATCCATAGGTTTAATTAATTCGCTTGAACACAATAATCGTAGTGTGAGTTAAATTGATTCACACTCATCGTTGAAAACAAAACAGTATTTATTTCACTAAGTTCATGACAACCAAAGCGTAAACATCGCACCAATAAAAATTGGTAATCATCGTTTCATCGCCGCCCTAATAGGTAAACTTGCCAATTTACCTTAATGATTCAAATATAGTGCGCTCGATTTCCCCTAACTGGGTCAATAAGAGCGGGAGTGTTAATTCCAATAGGCCTATTCACAATATTCGCGCTCACTCGTAAGTGACTAATGGTGCATGATGTAGGGACTTCGAACATGGCAAATACTTAGTGACAATAAAACATTCGGATATAGCATGTAGTTCAAAGCATTTGTGTTCGATTAAAAATGTAGCATGTATCTCCCCCAAGAGTTTGTAAAACAGTTAAAAGAGTAAAAGTGGGGCTATGAACTCACCTGTTGCAATGATTAAGATGACAAAAGTGGATACACTGAAATGTAGCGTGAATCTCGAAAATGACCTATTATGAATGATATGATATGTAATAAGTCATGATGTAATGTTATGCATGCATTTCGTATGTTATTTATACCATTTGTGAGTTTTGAAAATAATACTCTTCGTCGAAAAATACTCTTTTGACGTCTTGACCATTCTTAAATTACTGTGTAAGTATTTACGTCAAAATGTCATCCTACAATAGTTTCCTTAATGATTTATTGTGAAATTTTAACTTTTCGTCGTAAAATAATGTCGTTGGAAATTTCATGAAAGTGACAAAATGGCCTCGAAAAGCTTGTCGTAAAATGGTGTACGTCGAACATTAGGAAACGAACTCAACGGTTTTGGAAAGCTTGTATCATAATCTCGAAGTTTTGGCATTTAAGTTTGTATCATAGAGGTCTCGTTCATAAAGAAAAATATAGGTTAAGTAGGGTGATTTTGTCCAAAATGTAGTTTAAAAGTGAATTTCGGCAAAGTTTAAGCAACCGTAAATAATTCATTACAAGTCTGCTATACAAACGGTTGGTCATTTTGAAAAATATGCTTGGTGATCTCGATTTTATTAGAAGACATCTCGTTACAAAAAGTTCTACGTCATCGTTAAAAATAGCCTTCAATATGGTCGTTTTGTTTACCGTAACACTTGTCAACTAAAAAATAATATAGTTTTTCTTAACTAATAAAGTTACGGCAATGTTGTGAAAACGTGTATATTTTAGTCGTTACAAATCCGTTTTCTACGTATTATACGTCCTTAGCTTCGTATCAAAGTATACTAACATATTTTTGATAAGTCGAAATAATTTATAAAGCTTAAGACTCGTTTTTGACTCGTACAAAACAAAAATAGTGTGCTGAAATTTTCAGGAAATATATATTTCGTCGTCAAACTTGAAAAATTCATAACTTCTTCGTTATAGCTCCGTTTTAATCCGTTCAAGCGGCCACGGATTCGTTTTAAAGTATATTTTCTAAATATCTAGGCCAAAAATTCATGTCTACTGTCGGATTTTTCAGAAATACAAAATAAGATCAGACCACTTTTTATACTTGTCGAAAAGAGTTTTTCTCGTACTAAACCTATTCCAATCCCTTCAAAACAATTCCAAAGCTATTCTAATCCTACCATACACCTTCTTAGGGTGTCATGGGTTCCTAAACATCATCAAGACCAATATATAACAAGGGATAAATTATAGGATGACTTATATATATAAAACTCTTAAAAACAATGTAAAAATGGTATAAACATCCATATGTCTTGCATGCTTGCTAAAAAATGATGAAATACATATGAAATGAAAATGAAAGATGTAAAATGAAAGTGATATGCTTACTAGTTACTTTGATGAGGTGATTAGAACAAGGATTAAACCTAAACACCCTAGGTTTTTATTTCAAAACCTTTAATAAGAGTGTAACTAGATTGTTTAACACTTTACTTGAAAATTTTTGATCAATCTTTCTACCCTCCTTATGTTGGCCGGTTTTTAGAAG
The DNA here is from genome assembly GCA_019973895.1 of Chrysanthemum seticuspe. NCBI lineage: Eukaryota > Viridiplantae > Streptophyta > Magnoliopsida > Asterales > Asteraceae > Chrysanthemum > Chrysanthemum seticuspe. The sequence continues at coordinate 205,529,026 of BPTQ01000001.1, forward strand.
GAAGAAGGAAGAGAGAAAAATATCTTGGCTTGACTTGAATTATTGATTGTGAATGAGATGAATGAAAGTAAGATTGAGTGTAGATATACATATGTAAGAAAATTTATCAACCCATTTAATGCACCACCCTCCCCACTTGGCCGGTTTTGGGGGGGGGGGGATGTATGTCAATAATACATTTTTTTTTCTTTATATATTGTGTATAGAAAGGTGTAAGTAATTGCAAGTTAAACTAAAGATAAATGGTAGCTTGTATATACATATTTAAGCATTTAGGGTAGTTTTAGTTGGAAATAAATTTTCATGGATCAAAGTAATATATATTGAGGTCATAAAAATTGTAAAAATACATTTCTTGCATAATTTGAGTGAAATAATAATTATCGTGTAGTTTTTAAGAATTACGTCGTAATAATATAAATTTAACGATTTATATACAAAATAATTTAAAACACTGGGTAAACTCATAATATCATTTTTATAAACTTAATATAAGTATAAAAATATGTCGGAATCATTTTTGGAAGTATCGGATTAATTGTTCAAAATAATAACTTACGCGATAGCGTTTATTTAATATGAAATTTACGCGTTTAATGTGAAATGCAAAGTCATGAATGAACTATCATGATGAAAATGATGTTAATGAAATGTAGACTAAACTTAGTCTATATGAAATGTCCGTGATGATATGATCATGAATTCGCCGCTAAACCATTAAGGTTACGCGAATTTGGAACACGCAAACCTAGTTTACGATAAATGTTGAAATAGTGAAACATGAATTGTTTTGAGAAATGACCTGAAAGTACGAGTTGTCACATATTATAAAGCTTAGATTGAACTCAAGGATAACAAGACTTGATAGTATGTCTTTAACATACGTGTGAGTTATGACTCTATGTAAATACTTATCGTCTTGAAGGATGACACATTATTTTCATGTTAACCAAGTGAGGCAATACATGTAGATACAAAACAATATCTATATTCATATGATAGACTTGTGTATGATATCTTTGCAAATAATGAGTCCAGATTTGTTAGTCTCGGTAAGTCATCTAAGTCAGCCGCAAACGGGTGAAGAGATGTTGTTGGTGTTGTACAAAGTTTGATAGGTACAAGCTTTGGAGACTTTGGTAGTGAAGGTGTTTTGGATGATGGTGGGTGATTTTGGTGGTGAAGTTGGAGTACTCAAGTTTAAAAAGTTCACATCTTGAAAGGGTGATGAGATGTTGAGAGGTAATGAGTCTGAGGATGAAGAATTCAAGTTAATGAAGCAACAAGATTGAATGCTAATCCTAGTGGTTTTTCTTAAGTGAATTATTTGAGGTTGAGGATTTAGTCATTTTGACTTTGCTTTAAGAAAGGATAAGCTTAAGGAAACGTAACAGTGAAGGTGTGAAAATGTCCATCTTGAATGTGTCAATTTATGGAACTAAGGATTCATGGATTTGATGTTAATCCATACAAAGGTGGTAGTTTCTAATGAGATGGAAGTGTCTAAGATCATGTCAAACATCCTAAGTTAATCCATGTGTTGAGTGAGGTATGAAAGATATGCATTAACAACTATCCTAGAAACGAAATTTGGTAAATTAGATTGCGGGATTTAGTAAAATTCAACAACTTACCTGTAGGATTCACGGCACCATTTCTTTACACATGCGGAACCTTTAAATTGGTGCCGCCTGGTCCGCCTGTACAGGTATGGCGGTACCAAAATCCATAACGGACGGAACCAAATTAATGGTACCGTCTGGTCCGTGGAGACCAGAAATCTTAACAGACCCATTTTTTAGGTATCGGGGACTTTTCGGAAACCTGAAACTTTGCTTAAAACATGTGACATTAATTATTTCTAGGTAAGAAAAGTTGATATCACATATACAAACATAGTGGAGCATAGACTTTGACCAAGGGCTAACGATTTTCACATGAAGGTGAAAATGGGTAAAATTTGATAACACACTTGTGCTATCCACCTGCATAAACCGGTTAGCATACAACATTGTTTTAAGTCATATTATCATCCTACAAAGTAAAAACAAATAAATTACATCATACAACATTGTTTTTGTCCTTGTACCAAACACTCTCTTAACACCTTCATTTTTCAAAGTACTTGACTAATTTACTTAGTACTCATTGCTAAGTGAGTTATGACATTTCATAAGTTATGCGAGATGTTAGTAACCTATGCAAACGAAGTGATCTAATTCTACAAGCGATGGTAAAATAATTTTCCAACTTAGTGCACAAAATCTAGCAAATAACCTATTGTGCATAAACAAGAAATCGTCAAACAAGCGAATAAATAACATGGCAAGATTGACACTTATATTATGCAAACAAACAAGTGTAAACAACAATTTGAAAAATAAGCAAGCAACATATATGCAAACAACATAAACAAGTGGTCATTTAGCATAGCATAACAAGAAAGACACTTTTCGTCATTTTGCGTTTAAATATGACGATGTATACCAAGCTTGATTAGTTTCCTTTAAACATATTACCAAATTATTTAGTTTCAAAGGAATTGTATCAAAGTTCTAAGAATACCAACTTAAATTGCTTGATTCAAAAATTTGAGTTTTTATGTTAAAGCGAAACTCAATATTTTAGACATACTGTAGTATTTGGTCTATTTCACTTATTTAAAGTTAGACTCAGGCCATGAGAGTATTTTTAAATGAAAGTAGACTCAATTCCTTTTAAAATGATAGGTGGTTCGACTCGTACGGACTTACGGTTAATTAGTTATGATTTTTTGAAGTTGCCCAAAAAACTGCATACTGTACAGACGGATTCCACGGAACCAAATAAAGGGATCCGCCCTTTATAAGATTTGGTGCCGTGGTCCTCTGAGACAGATTCACCAAAACTAGTATTTGACATAGAGAAAACATGTGTGACTTACTAGATTTCATAGTAAACATATAATACACATATTTAACAACATATCTACTTATGTAACTTATCTTAAACATTTACGGAGGTGATTTTTCAACTAAATTTATAGTTATCCCAAACACTCCTTTAAAATCATATTTTTCGTAAATTTTCTATAAGCACACAATACAATACTTACTAGTTCTTTCAACAAACTTTTATTTTATTTTTCAAGAAAACCTTCAAGCTTGTATACAAAGTTACATTTAACAACAAAATTTCTAAGTATAACAAGCAAAGCATTTTTCATATTATTTTTCGCTTCAATGGTAATTTGATACATGGATCGTACTCTATTTTAAAAACCATTTGTTTTGAAAATACGAGCTACGTGGCTCTGGTACCAATTGTGGAAACGTAGAGGGGGGGGGGTGAATACGTTACCGTTTAAAAACTTTAAATCTTTAGTATCAAATCGCTTATGAAGCTTGTTATAATATGAAAGTACCAATTATTGTTTGTGACTAATATAAAGCATGGTAAACCAAGTTGTCACACAATCATAAACATCAAACCACATCACAAACAATAGTATAGTGCAAGTATAAAAGTAAAGAGATAAAGAAAGGAAAGTGCAAACCGAACACGAGGATTTATAGTGGTTCGGTCACGGATCTCCTTTCCGCCCTAATCCACTCCCCGAGTACCCAACTCGAGAGTTACTTCACTAAATCAACAAGCTCCCTTCTCGGCGGAGAAAACCTTACAATCGTCGCTTACACTTTTTCCGGTACAAAGCTAAATACCGGGTTCTAGTTCGAGGTAGAACCAACCTAACGTCGCCTATACAATATTTCCGACACTAAGCTAGATGTCGAGTTCTTTTACAAGGGTACAACCACTCCCAATATGTTTTATGGCCCAATATAATAAACCTTGTGTTTTATGGCACAAACACATAAACCATCTAATCTAGTTTGATGAAAGTGTTGTTATGATGCAATGATGTTTACACTAATGATCCATGACACAAATGTCTAATGGATATGAATAACTACTTCTAAATGAACTTCCATTGATAGGAAGCCTTCATGATGAAGATCACAAGTTCCCTAAACTTCTTGTGATAGATCTTCAACTTGTGGTGAGTGGGGATGGCTAGATCTCCAAGATTTCCTTGGTTGATCAAAGAGTATGCTTACAACAAAGATGAATGTTAGAAGCATTATGATCATGATCATTAGGGTGTTTAATGTGTGTTACTACATTGTTAATGATTGATCTAAATGTATGCAAGAAGGTGGAGAAGATGTGCTTTGAAGTAGTGAAGAAATGGGAAAACAATGGGCTTCTATTTATAGCCAAAAGTGGACAGGAGCGTCCACGGACCAAGGAGCCCTTTAAAGGGTTCCGCCCTTTATAGAAAAGGGTTCCGTGGGTGCCTGACAGAAAAGCTAAAAAATCTTTCTTCAAATCTTTCCAAGATATTACCAAATCTTAGTAAGATCACATTTGATATATTGTGTGTCAATCTAACCAAAATATTCAAGTGATCTTCCAAGGATTTCAAAGATGATGCATGACATGATGTAACATGTATTTCCATTTTTAGATTATAAAGTTTATCTAGGTAAACTTGTAAAATGTATTATGTAACTAGTTAATAAAATGTCTAGTTACCTTTTGTAAAAGAGTGCTTGTCAAAATAAAATATATTTTGTCAAGTGTAAGTAAACTTTAGTATTTGTATGAAATACTTGTGAATGCAAAATGTAAAATGAGGTTCGAAATAGAATGGTTAAACTATTAAAACACTTAGTGACTCTAAACGTATTTTAAACATTCTAAATGATTTGTTAATGGGTTTGATCATAATGCCACATAACAAACATGTACGAACCTGTGTTGTAACATACGAGGACTTGAGACATCGAGAGGTGTTGAATGTATGTTGAGACAAAGTGTGATTACAAGTAACTTGTACATTTTACGTTATGTATTACAAGTTACATGTTTGTCATCAATCAAAACAAACGAGACTGTATAGATTAAATATTGTAATATTTGCACTAACAGGCTTTTTCTTACCTTTCAACGCAACCCCACCTAAACCCGCATACCAAACGGACCCTAAGTGTATTAGATGGTTAGGTTATGGCCAACCAAATGATCGATCGGTGACGCGTCTCCTCATGACGAGAGTTCCAAGCAAAACGTGGCCCTCCTGTTTTTGTGTGGTTCAATCAGGTTAGCGACCAGACTTGTGCATATATATGGTTTGCGTGTGTTTTTTTATTTAACGGAAAAGTACCTACAATGTACATAATCTTTTACTTGAATCCTAATATGATCACTTGTAAAACGTCTTTTCAAAATGGTCATGTTCAACTCCGTAACTCTATCTAAATTTTGACACGTGTCCATTTTCTTATAATAAAAATACGTGCAATGTCTTATTATAAATAATGTAAAAGGTCTATAATAGTCTCAATTTAATATTTTTCTCATCATCGTTTTCAATATACCCACTTCATCATCACCACCTCATCATTATCACCGGTCACCAACACCACTTCACCACCACTCCATCTGGCCCACCTCCTATCACAAATCCTCCTGCTCAACTCCTCCACTCTTGACTTCTCACCACCCTCGGCTGCTCACCACACCCCTAGTCCGGCACCACCTATGTTTCGGAAGCACCACCAATATTCTACCTTCGATTACTAGCAGATTATGAGCCAAGTTTTAGAATCAAAGTTATTTAATCGTGGTTTTAGTATCCAGCTTTCTAAGGATCAAATCTACAACCCATCTTTGCTACAACCCACATAGATGGTCCCTGTGGTTTACCCAAAGTTTCACCCACAGTCCCTAAAACTTAAAAGTTGCATGGAACCTCCATATCTCTGAAACAAGTAACAATGTCAGTCCCTGTCTTTGACTGCCGTTTATTGCTCTGTTAACTTGCCCCACGTGCTTCGCACGCAAGGGGTATTTTTGTACTTCTCTTTTCCCTTTTTAATAAACTTTTTACTAACCCTATTTTTTATATAAATTCACACACTCTCACTCTCCCTAACCACACGTTTGGCTATCCACTCACCCTATCCACAGATTTTGGATCTAATTTGGTCTGAAAAGTCAAGAACACCATGCCAATTTGTTCATGTGGTAGAAGAACCATTCCAAAAACTTCATGGACGGATATCAACCCTGGTAGAAGGTTTCATGGGTGTCCTAAACCTGTAAGCTATCAAATATTTTTTTTTGATTATGTAATGGAAGAAGAACATAACATTGATATGAAGGCATTTTCTAACTCTAATTTGTTTTTTGTTAATTCTTTTAGAATTCGACTTGTCCATTCAATGATTGGATTGATCCTCCAATGTGCAATCGTGCTGTGGCCAACATACCTGGATTATTGAGGGGAAGGAATAGACTTGAAGCACAATTATTGGAATCTGAGATGGCTAGGAAAAGGATGAAAAATATGTTGGTTATTACATGGTTATGCTTGGTTGTGTACTTTTTGTTGAAAATGTAGGTACAAGTATTAGTGTAGTTGGTTCTTTTGTAAAGGAAATATGACTTTTATAGTCAAATTTTGTGGTTTGTAACAAGCTTTATTATAAATGGCAAAATTAGAATGACTTTGGCACACCATGTTTGTTACTTGCTTATTAGATGGTTTTTGTGGCATTCAATTTGATAGTGTAAAGCAAAAGGCAGTTTGTGTCATTGATAGGAACTACCATTCAAAAGGTCAACCAAAAACAGACCATTCAAAAGTCAAACTAAACACAATTAAGTATAACCAAAACAGACCCAATTTAAAAGAAAAGGAACTACCATAAAAAGGTCAAAATGACCCAATTCCAGTTTGTGTCATTGATAGCATATTACACAAAATGACCAAGTATGAATAACAAGGTCCAAATGACACTGATCATAACAGTCTTGACACTAACAAGCTACACTGCATAAAAGTCTTGACATCTAACAAACTAACATACAGGCTGCATAAAAGTCTTGACACTAACAAACTAACATACAGTCTTGACACATAACAAGTACTTCATTAAAGATTCTTCTTGGACATCCTTTTGACCCTACCACCTCCTGCAGTATTCTTCTTAGCATTTGTTGCAGGCTTCTTGGTAGCAATAGGATCTTCAGATGCTTGACTTGCAGACTGCTGTGATTTTTGACCAACACCACTTGTAGGCTTCTTGACAGATTGCTTAGTATTTGTAGGTGCAGAAGGCTGTCCTGTGCAAGTTCTTTTGTTGTGACCGTCCTGTTTACACAAAACACAAGTTACAGTCTTTATAGCTCTTGACATCTTTCCATTCTTTACCATGTCAATTAATTCACCAGCAGATCTTTTCCTTTTCTTGTTTTGCCTTCCTGGTTGTGGATGATACTCTGGAGGAATGATTGTTGTCTGAATTTGACACTTTGGCCACATTCTTGGCCCATTAGTTGGATTCACTGATAAGGAATAAACTTTCCTCCATGTCTCAAGCCTGTAACAAGGGTGTACCTAATCTTCAACCAATCCAGGATTCATGTTGTTTTGTGCCATGTTCCAGTTTGTGGCAATGGCATGTTTGCAAGGTATTCCTGTAAGTTCCCAATACCTACAAGTACATGTTCTGGTGGCCATATTTACCACACACTGATCAAAGAAAGGTCCACTACATTGGTATAGATGATTTCCATTCCAAGAAACAATATACTGAACAGCTTCATCACATAAACCCTTAAGTAGTTTTGTAGCAGTGGGGGTTAGTGGCCCATCACATTTGGCTATTATCCCATTAACTATCACTATTCTTCTCATTAGGTACTCCCTAATATACTTTAATGCCTTTATTGGTGATACACTTTCCCTTATCTTTGACTTTGTCATCCTATTCTTTTTTGGAGATACACTTTCCCTGATCTTTGACTTTGTCATCCTATTCTTATGTGGCCCACTTGTCTTATCTAGCCCACTTAACTGAGAAGGCCCAACTGAGTTATCTGGTCCAACTGGTCCAAGTGTAGGAATTGTACCATAGCACTCTGCCCTTATCCTAAGCTTATCATTCTTCTTTTATTGAATTGACCTCCTTGTTTCAATATAGTGTAACTTAATCATATCCTTAGCCTCTTTTGCAGTTCCAAATTTTTGCCCAACATAGAAATAACTCTCATTCTTCACACCCTCTGCATTGGTACCCAATTGTTTCCTTAGTTCTTTCAACTGCCTTTTCCTAAGCCTCTCTAAATCATCATCATCTTCTTCAGACCCACTCTCAAAGTATTATTGTCAAGTACTTCTATTTCGACTGGTTCTTCAAATGTAACATGCTTCTTGAGGTTCCCACTACCCATAAACTCTGCATTGACATCAATATTAGCATGGAAACTTTCTGTTGGATCGATGTACTCTAACATACAAACATCTACAGCCCCAATTCTACTTGATCAAGGTAGAACATGTTACACACCTTGTAACAGGGATCAAGGACTTGACCTTGAGGCTGACTAACCAACTAAACAACTAAATCACTAAACCCTAGGCGTTTTCCAAATCCCTACGCCTAGGTTCCCACACACACACACACCTTTGGCTTTTACACTTGTACGTACAATAAAACTAATGACCCTATGTCTCTTTATATACTAGAGACATCTAGGGTTTACAAGAGAATCATAATACAATTAGGAAATTAAATATTCTTTAAAGCATATCTTCTAGAATCTTCCAAATCCTCCATCTTTTTGTAGTTTCTCTTCTTGTCACTTTTAATCCTTCATGTTTCATTCTTCTTGTTTTGTATCATCAAATCTATAATAGACCCAACAATCTTCCCCTATTTGATGGTAACAAAACAACCACGAATCTTGTACGAACTTCCCTAGACGAAGTAGAGAAATTGAGATAATTAAATCTCACCATGAATGAAACAATCTTGTCTTCCATGCTTCCCCTTGACTTGAACATGTCACTCAAACATCTCTTCCCCTTTTTGTTATCAAATAATAGAGAATGAATAAACTGTAGAAACTTCCCCTCGAGTGATGCATGAACATCAACTGATTCTTCAAAATCTGTAGGCTTTATGTAATGATTACTTGTGAAGAAAACCGAGTATAACGAATTTGATGAAGAAGTAGAATTTCCCAAACTTGTGTCTTAAATCTTGTACTATCCACAGAACTCCATACTTATACGAATCACCAAATATAAGTAGACCGCAATCCCTTGACAAAATCCTCAACTAGTATGAGACACTGAGCACTACAATGTAACTCCTTTAAGTGATAGCCAATGTGTGCATAGAGCATCATAAGAAAAATCACACATTGCTAGATTCATCAAGATATATGATAAGAACACAAACCTGTGAAACTCAACTACAACATTAAATAAATGATATTCAACCTTCTTCGTAATCAATTAATCCATAAGAATCAAATACGAGCCTTTTTGAATCCTTTTAAGAACAAATAAAATTCTTCCTGTGTGTGTGAACAATAACCTGTGTGTGTGTCGTCCAAAAACCATAACAATAATTATGCTCGACTTCCCCTTAATTCGATGTCTCCTCGTAATAAACCATTATACTGCCAATCCAAATAAATTTTGCCATGTAAAATCCTTGAGCAGTACTTTGTAAGAACAATACTTTGAATGAATACGAGAAGCAGTACTTTGAATATATACGGGCAATACTTTGAGGCATAAGCAGTACTTTTGACTTCCAAGCAGTACTTTCATATACTGAACAGCAGTATAAACCTTATATATCTTGATAACAGCAGTATAAAACTGGAACCAATCAGTATTAAACCATTAAATGAAGCCTCGTCAAATCACATACCCATGGACCAATCAAAACACGAGTCCAGCGTAACCTCCATATACCTCACCTCATCAAATCGAAACCCACATGATGACTTGGCCAATCTTTGTTCCCACGTTTTATCATAATTCCAGTACATAGAAACCAAACTCAACTTTGCACATGTGGTGATAAGGAATCAGTATTAATAGTTGACCAATAAAAACCATGTACTCCATATTCACCTTGCAATTGTTACTTCGTACAGTACATAAAAAATTAGCCCCACAATCCAAAAACAATACTGTAATGATCATCCCATATTACAATATTCATCCCACTGCTAGCAGTACTTTGCAAAACCCTAACAGTACTTTAAGAACATCGATCAGTACTTTGAGTGATTTAGGGTTTCGACACCAATAAACAAGCAAACCATACTCCGAAAATAGTGATCATTAAAAGCTCATTGAATAAGGGTTTGATTGTACCTTTTAATGCATACTCAAACGAATGAAAACACCAAAAATCTGAAAAATTCGATTTTGAAAAAACTCCTTCAGCAGCCAACTTCGACAGTGAATATCTTTTGACTGAAAGCTCAGATCAAAGATCCCTTCGGTGAAAATTTAGATTGTCATATAGAGAACATCCACCTAAAATTTGGTCCCGATCCGACGGTTAACGAAAAAGTTATCACTGTTTAAAAACAGCCCTGCAGAAACCTTACGAAAATTCCAGATTCGATTTTTTTTCTTCTTTTCTCTTTGAAAGACCTTGTAGATCCTAGATATCACGAGCCCCAGGCTCTGATACCACTTGTTGGATCAATGTACTCTAACATACAAACATCTACAGCCCCAATTCTACTTGATCAAGGTAGAACATGTTACACACCTTGTAACAGGGATCAAGGACTTGATCTTGAGGCTGACTAACCAACTAAACAACTAAATCACTAAACCCTAGGCGTTTTCCAAATCCCTACGCCTAGGTTCCCACACACACACACCTTTGGCTTTTACATCTTGTACGTACAATAAAACTAATAACCCTATGTCTCTTTATATACTAGAGACATCTAGGGTTTACAAGAGGAATCATAATACAATTAGGAAAATAAATATTCTTTAAAGCATATCTTCTAGAATCTTTCAAATCCTCTGTTGGAATCACTCCTAAATCTTAATTCAAGTGTTAGTTACTCATATGTAATAGGAAGCTTAATTATGGCCTTTATGTTTGTTATTAGCCTTAAGCTTATGTAGAAGGCCCATGAGCTTAGGCCCAAGCCCATAAAGGAAAGGATGGGAACTAGGAGTGTTTCCCTAGCTTCCCTCCTATAAATACTCTTGTAAACCTTCATTTGAAGGTTGGTTGTTCAAGTTTTTCTTTCATTCACATCTTACGCGTAACCGTCCTTATCATAACGTGTGTGTGTTTGGTTTACTTGTTCAATCGCCTTGATCTCTTTCTTGTAAGCTTGTGTTGTAAATCTAGTGACCTAACAGTGGTATCAATCGCCTAACTAGTTGGGTGAATCGTTATTTCTTGAAGTGGGTTTTGGTCCTACGCGTAGAATAACATACTACTTTGGTTTGCTTAAAAACTTGTTTTTTACACTTTTTAATCCAAGATTCTTGTACTTTCAACGTTTTAAGGTGTTAAAATACTTGTTTTTGGCAAAAAGTTTCAACCTTTACGCGTGGATCTAAGTTTTTAAGCTTGTTTTTGTTCGAGGGTGAAGTTCTACGCGTAACCCGTTTAGCCGTTTTGGTTCATCAAGGTTCACACTTTTGTGTTATTTTGGTGCTATTAACGCTATTCCATAACAAAAATCTGGTTTAGAAACAAATTTGGGCATAATCATCTTTACGAGTAAGATTACGCGTATCAAAACCCTAATCTTACGCGTAACTTTATCCGTGACTTGATCTTCGTTCTCGTGGTATACTCCGTGTTTTCTTGCTTGGATAAGCCTGAAAATACGTCGACTTTGGATATCTTTTGCACTGTGAAGTGTAAAAGATCACTTGGGATAAAACCCTAAATTTACGCATAAGCATAAAGCTTAAGCGTATAAATCCTACGCATAAGATTATTCTTACGCATAAGCTTAGTCTTACGCATAAGGTAATCCTACGCCTAACTTTCTACGCCTAACTTTGTGTCTACGCCTAACTTTAGAGTCTTTTCCATACTTACGCGTAAGCTAAAACTAAGCGTAACTCTCTTTGTTACGCGTAACTTTGGTGTTTTTTACGCATAAGTTCCACTTGGTTTCTTGTGATTTCTACGCCTAAGGACACTTCATCAACAAAGGTTCATTCGACTACAAAGATCCATTTTTACCAACACAAGTTTTCAACATGTCACAACCACCATACTCTAACTATTTCCCTTACGCTTATTCTCAACGACAACAACAACTAAGTCCACAACATCAACAATGGAATTAACAACAAGCAATTTATCAACAACAATTTAATCAACAACATACTCCACAACTTGGAGCAATTCCTCCACCACAAATGGTTCAAACACCGCCAAGTCTTCAAGTTCAACCCTACACAAATGACTTCAATCAACATCCATCAAGGAACACTATAAGGGAACCAACTTGGTTTGCAAAGATGTGTGAAGCTTTAAGCAGCCAACAATCAATTCATGAGGCTGGATCACTTGATAGACCTCCAATGCTCACTCCAGGAAACTACGATCAATGGGTGATAAGGTTCTTTAGGTTTTGTGATCTGAAGAAGCCACATGGAAAGTTCTTAAAGAAGGTTATCTTGGAAGGTCCATTTGAGATGCCTACTGTCATTGTACCCGGAGATCCTAATGCTATTCCACCAAGAGATGAACAAACAAACATTGCTACTGTTGCAGATTTAAATCAAACAGAACTTCTACACTATGAAGCTGATGAGCTTGCAATGCAATATATCCTTTTAGGATTACCTAACCCAATTCTTCGAAGTGTTGATGCTCAAAAGACTGCAAAGGAAATGTGGGACCATATTCATCTTCTTATAGAAGGATCTGTACTCAATCAGGAGGATTTGGAATCCAAATTTTACTTGGCTTATGAACACTTCATGATTGAACCTGGAGAGACACTAGAGTCTTATCATCATTGATTTTCAGACATCATCAATGATTTGGATAAACACAACATCATCATGCCAAGAATTGCAGTGAATACTAAGTTCCTGAGTAGTCTTGGTCCTAAATGGGAGAAGTATGTCATTTTTCTCCGTCAAGCGAAGAATATGCATCATTCTACATATGGATTGTTGTACGATTACTTGAAGCCTCATGAAAAGGAAGTTGATCGGGAAAGGATTCTCCGTGCTCAAATTGCTCCACCTACACATCCGGAAAATCAACAACTTGCCTTATATGCTCAACAAAGTTATCCTCCTCAACAAGCAACTCAACCAACTGTCACACAAAACGATCATTCACAGCAACAATCTCAACAAAATCAACTAGTTCCATACAACAACAACAATGCTCAACCAATTGTCAGTGAAGCTAATGAGGACATCGATCCGTTCGATGCATTGCAACAAGGATTTGTTATGATTGCTAATGCTTTTGGCCGTTATACCAACAAATCCAACAATCGTATTCGTTCCTCATCTAACACACGAAATCAGGCTGTTGTAAACAATGGATGAGTTGAAGTTCAGAATCGTGGTTATGGTCGTCAGATGGGCGGTGGTCAAGGGTTTAATGTTGTGGGTCGGAATAACAACAGAGCTCCAGTGGTGGAACAGGGAAATGCTCAGAATGGGTTGAATGGTCTTCGATGCTATAACTGCAATGAGAAGGGACACCTGGCTAATGCATGCCCAAAGCCAAGGACTAGGGGCAGTGCTTATTTCAAAGAGGCTCTTCTTTTTGCTCTTAAAGATGAAGCTGGTGGATCTCTCACAGACAAAGAACAGAGTTTTATGGCAAATGCAGACTCAGATGATGATATGGAGGACTTGCAGGCCAATGCAGCAGTTATGTTGATGGCTAATATGCATGAGTTACACATGAGTGACACAGGCCCAGTGTATGACACTGATGGCTTGTCTCAGGTGATACAGATCATTCTCTGGATTGTTGATAGCGGATGTTCCCGACACATGACAGGCAACCTTAAACTGTTATCAAACTTTTTTGCAAAGTTCATTGGCACTGTCAGGTTCAGGAATGATCACTTCGCAGCTATCATGGGCTACAGAGACTATATCAATGGGAACATCGAAATCAGCAGGGTTTACTATGTGGAAGGCCTCGGTCACAATCTGTTTTCAGTAGGTCAGTTTTGTGATGGAGATTTGGAGGTTGCTTTCAGGGAGAAAACTTGTTTCATTCATGATCTACAAGGAAATGACCTTATTTCTGGCTCGCGTAATTCTAGTCTTTACACTATCTCTATGCAAGACATGGTTGCTTCATCTCCCATCTGCTTACTTTCAAAGGCAACATCAACAAAATCCTGGCTATGGCACCGTCGTCTCTCACATCTAAACTTTCAAACCATCACCAACCTTGCTCGACACAAACTAGTTAAAGGTCTCCCACGATTCCGGTATTCAAAAGATCACCTTTGCTCAGCTTGTGAACAAGGAAAAAGCACTCGTGCTCATTTTCCTTCAAAGGTGGAACACAGCTCTCAGCATGTGCTTCATCTTCTTCACATGGATTTGTGTGGCCCGGTGCGCGTGCAAACGATCAATGGCAAACGCTACATCTTAGTAATTGTTGATGACTACTCACGATGGACTTGGGTCTACTTTCTTCGAAGCAAAGACCAAGCTCCACAAATGATCATCACCTTTCTTACGAAAATTCAAATTCAGCTCCGGAACACCGTCCGCCAAATAAGAACAGACAAAGGAACTGAATTTGTTAACCAAACCCTTCGTAACTTTTATGAGAAAGTGTGAATTCAGCATCAAACATCTATTGCACGTACACCCGAACAAAACGGAGTTGTTGAAAGACGAAACCGAACATTAGTGGAAGCTGCAAGAACAATGTTAATCAATGCTAAACTTCAAAATTACTTGTGGGCAGAAGCTGTATCTACTGCATGCTATACTCAAAACCGTTCTATGATCACAAAACGCCACAACAAAACACCTTTCGAGCTGGTCCACAACCATAAACCAAATCTCAAACACTTTCATGTATTTGGATCCCTTTGCTATCCGAATAATGATCGTGATGATTTTGGAAAGCTCAAAGCCAAAGCCGACATTGGAGTCTTTATTGAATATTGTGAGAATTCTAAAGGTTACCGGATCTGGAATCGTCATACAAAACAGGTGATGGAAACGATTCATGCTCATTTTGATGAACTCACGGAAATGGCTTCTGAGTATAACAGCTTAGAACCCGGTCACAACCGTTTAAACTTCCCTCAACCCCCATCATCAGCTGAACAAAGCCCCCAGCTCACTCGTCAACAAATGGAAAGGTTATTTGCTCTGCTGTTCAGTGACGATATTGATGAACGTGCTCTAGGTGTATCCGCTGTTTCCGCTGCTCAACCTGATATTACTCTTATACCTGATACACCCGCTACAACAACTACTGTTGAAGAAGCACCACCAGTTGACTCTACCACAACAGTTGAACAAACCGCTTCCAACAATGATGAACCGGCTGATGATATTCTGAATGCTGTACCCCCACCTGCAGATTTTGATCCAAATGCGTTCTTAAACCCGTTTGCTAATGACACTGCTGCACCTGATGTCGCGGAATCATCAACAAACCATTTGAATCCTCAGAATCTGCACAATGTATACCAACATCAACCCTCTACACATCGATGGACAAAAGACCATCCTCTGGCTAATATTATTGGCAACCCGAATCAACCAGTCGTTACTAGACAACGTCTTCACACAGATGGTGAACATTGCATTTATGCACTCACTGTCTGCCAATCTGAGCCTAAAAACATTAAAGACGCAATAACAAAAGACAACTGGATTGAATCCATGCAAGAAGAACTCAACCAATTCAAACGTCTTGAAGTATGGGAACTGGTTGAAAGACCAACAGGGGTCTACGTCATTGGTCTCAAATGGGTTTGGAAAAACAAATTGGATGCTGAAGGGAACGTAATCCGAAACAAGTCACGTCTAGTTGCTAAGGGTTATCGTCAGGAAGAGGGAATAGACTTTGAAGAATCTTTTGCTCCGGTTGCTCGTCTTGAGGCTGTTCGGATATTTCTCGCGTTCGCGGCTCATATGAATATGACGGTCTTTCAGATGGATGTCAAAACTGCGTTTCTCAACGGACAACTGAAAGAAACGGTTTATGTCAGCCAACCAGAAGGATTCGTTGATCCCGAATTCCCGAACCATGTCTACAAACTGAACAAAGCTCTTTATGGTCTCAAACAAGCCCCTCGGGCATGGTACGATAAGCTATCATCTTTCCTCATTGCTAATAATTTCACCAAAGGTTCGGTTGACCCAACTCTTTTTATACAATATCACGGGGCACATATCTTAATTGTTCAAATTTACGTGGATGACATCATTTTTGGGTCTACACATAAAAAGTTTTCAATCACTTTTGCAAAACTAATGAAGAAAATTTTTGAAATGTCCATGATGGGTGAACTCACGTTCTTTCTAGGACTGCAAGTTCATCAATCATCCCGTGGTATTTTCTTGAGTCAGTCCAAATATGCCCTTGAATTGTTAAACAAATTTGGAATGAAAACCTGTGATATTTATGCCACACCAATGACTCATACCAAGAAGCTAGAAGCTGATTTACATGGGAAATTAGTTGACCCTACCAAATACCGAAGTATTATTGGGTCTCTCATGTATCTAACAGCTAGCAGACCTGATATTGTATTTGCCATTTATATATGCTCCCGTTATCAGTCGCGACCAACTGAAACCCACCTCTCTGAGGCTAAAAGAATCCTCCGATACATCAAGGGAACCATTAACTTGGGGATCTGGTATCCGAAGGATTCTGGTTTTGAACTAATCGCTTTTTCAGACGCTGACCACGCAGGATGCTTAGACTCAAGGAAAAGTACTTCAGGAGCACTACAATTTCTTGGTGATAAACTAGTTTCTTGGCAATCAAAGAAGCAGGATTGTACATCGCTGTCATCAACCGAAGCAGAATATGTAGCCATGTCCGCGTGTTGTGCTCAAGTCATCTGGATGAGAACACAACTCAAAGACTATGGTTACGTATTTGACAGAATCCTGATGTACTGCGACAATCGGAGTGCCATTGCGATCTCGTGCAACTCAGTTCAGCACTCGAAATCAAAGCACATCGATCTACGCTATCATTTCATCAAGGACCACGTGGAACAGGGTACAATTGAATTATACTCCGTGGGTACTGAATATCAATTGGAAGATCTTCTCACCAAAGCCTTGCCTCCCGCTAGGTTTAATGAGTTGGTCCACCGAATTGGTATGAGGTGTTTGACTCAAGAGGAATTGGATGACCTCCTAAAACAGTCTTAAAAACCTGTCAAA
Source organism: Chrysanthemum seticuspe (assembly GCA_019973895.1). Lineage (NCBI taxonomy): Eukaryota > Viridiplantae > Streptophyta > Magnoliopsida > Asterales > Asteraceae > Chrysanthemum > Chrysanthemum seticuspe. Next base: position 205,546,289 of record BPTQ01000001.1, read on the forward strand.
CACCAAAATATATTTTGTAAATATATTTTTCCAAAACAAAATACAAAAATATAAAACCTGATAAAACAACAAAAATATTCTTCTAATCTATTGGTTCTTTCAATATGGCAAGTACATTTCTTTCGTCAACACTTTAATCTTTCAAAATTCAGTATTTTTTCAATCAAGTGTTAAGGGGGAGAAAATAATCACTTAACTGTTTCAAAAACATCTGTGTACTTGCATGTTATCATATCCCGGTTGTTTCTTTTATCAATGGTGGTAATTTTTACTGGTTCAATGACACTCCTCGGACTAAAATTTATAACCTTTCATCATTTTCTTAAGTCGAGGGGAAGTGTCGTCAAAGTTATTTCCTAAAATCTTTGTTTGGTAACCATAATGGAAGTTAAATGGCTTTGTATGAAAAAGGAAAAGGTGGAGGGACCAAAACTGTCAAAATGTTAAAGTCATTTTAATAAAAACACTCTCCACCTAACTATTCCATCACATTTATTACTTACACCAAAAGGATCCTACGCCTAAGAATCGTTTGACAAATCCGTGTATCAGATCATCAATTTGTAAGTTTCTTTGTGTTCCTAACAAGATTACAAACAATGGTTTTAAATCGTTTTGAAAATTAACGGTTAGATTTTAAACTATGGTTGATTTTGTGTTCTACGCGTATGCGTATGAACACATAATCTTGTTTATGTGTTTGTGGTTAAAAAGACAATGTCAAAAGGTTTTAATAACATCAATGATATTGTTTCTATCCTCAAAACGAACCCAGAAACTCGAATTGAGTGATTTCGAAAATTAGGGTTCTTAAGTCGAATTGGGTGTTTTCAAATGTGAAGGTTTTTGGTCAAAAAGATTGTTGTGTGATGTTCATATCATGTTGAATTAATGATTTCCAGGCCCTATAACAACCCAGAAACACTAATTTAGTCAGAATTAGGAATTAGGGTTTAATGTTCTTGAGTTTGGGTATTTTTGATTCACCACAAATTGGATGTTAAGACTTGGTTTATAGACTCTCACAACACCTAAGACCTACCAGAAACACTATGGTGCAATTTCTATGGCTAGAAATCTTATGCGTAAATCATATACTTTAGGGTTTTGACTTACGCATATGACTTTCTACGCGTAAAACATTTAATTAGCTTTCATGCCATGATTTGTTGTAAAATGAATATATGTGTTAAGATTGATGATATGATGATCTTATTTCAGGCTTGCTACGCATAAAATTCAGAATCAAGGTTGATTGTTACTCTACGCATAAGGATTACCTTACGCGTAGACAATTATGCGTAAGAGAAATCCTACGCGTAACTATTACGCGTAAGGTTCTACAATGGGACTACGCGTATCCTGTGAAGGATATGCGTAAACAGTGACTCTACGCATAAGGTCTACTCTTACGAGTAAGCCTTACGCGTAAAGTCTTATATATGCCTACGCGTAAGCCCTACGCTTAAGGTCCCCTTTTCCTACGCGTAACATTTCTTACGCGTAAGTAAGGATCCTACGCATAAGCTTGCGCCTACGCATATACTTCTTCTGTTTACGCGTAACTTTGCCAAATCTACGCCTAAGCCTTGATTGACCTTCATTATGAATTGATACGTGTACAAACTTGTTAATAAACAAATCATATCGTCATGAATCCAATAATGTCACTAATAAACTTAATCGTTTAATATGTTGTGTTAAATAAGTGATAAAATAAACTTTAAAACTTGAAGTTAACTAACTCACGAAACTTATCACGACGATATTGGACAATTGGACAAACAAGTGACTTAGGACTCGTAACAATCTTTAACACTGTACATTCAATAATTAGACAATAAAAACCTTCTGTTGACTAACATTATGTCTTTCGATATGTTGGTTCTTTTGGCTAATGTTATTTCAGATCACGACATGGCTGCTCAAATGAATGTGGATGCACCAGAAGTTCTCACAGTTGCTGACATCTTCTCTAATGGCTATCCTAGAAAGATTGGAAAGAACAACCTTAGGGTTGACTTTGAAACCCTCACATGCTCAGAATCTTCTTGTCTCATTGTTGTGGATATTCTAAAGAATCATCCCTACCAGAACATGCTCTCACACTCTGCTACAGAACCGGAGATCTACATGCAACAATTCTGGAATTAGATGCAAAGGATCAAGGGTCAAAGTGCAGTGACTGTAACTCTCAATCACAAACAAGTCACCATCACTCATGCAGACTTACGGGCTGTTCTTCTCATTCCTGAAATCGAGCCAACCGACTTCTTTGCTACACCTACTGAGGAGACAGTTCTACAATTCTTGCTTGATATTGGCTATGATGAAGCTTCAGGAGTTATCTCTAAGCATTCTCATGTGGAGCTTAAGAACATTCCTCAACCATGGAGAACCCTTTACATCATCATTACCAAATCAGTCGTTGGTCGTGACAGTGGCTATGAGCATCCCAAGCTCATGGAACTACAAATCTTCTGGTCATTAATCAATAAAAAGGACATCGAAATCGAAGCACTGTTATGGGAAGACATGATGTCATTTCACAAGAAACTTGGCTCAAAGATTCCCTATGTCAGATACACAAAATTGTTGATCCAGAGAGCTCTTGGACTTCATCCCGATATTCCACAAAGGCTCAATGACCCAGACAATCACGATATGTTGACTGAGCCTACCCTATCAGTCAGAATCAAGGAATCGTCTACAAAGAAACAGGGTGCTGTGTTGCCTGATCACCTACTGACTAACGAAATCAAAAAGCTTGAAATGTACAAAAGGTATCGGGTAGCAGTAAGAGAAGGCAAAGTTGGTCATCTCGATGAAAAACCTTCTGGAACACCTACTCGGAGAACCAGAAGAGGAAGTGCTGGAAGTGCAGTAAGCACAGAGAGTCAAAGGAATGTCCCAAAGAGGAAACCTGCTCCAAAGAAGAAAGTTCCCTCTCAGGAAGCGGTTCCTATTCCTACACCTGAACCGCAGAGAAAGCTAATTGACGAGGACTCGGAAGGTACTGCATCAGATGAAGAGACTTTTCACTCTGAAACTGCTGAAGATGAAACCACAACGGTATCTAAACCTCTCAGTCCTCCAGCTGAACATGGCAAAGGGAAGACTCCTGTACTTGTGCCTTATGAAGAAAGCTCAGATGATGAAGAAGAGCAACTGGATACTTCATACAGGAAGAAGTTCAAAATCATTAGACTCCAACATGTTGCAAAGGAATTTGCAAAGGATCAAATGGGTGGCCCTGGCGGTTCAAGTGGTGCTGCCCACTCCAAACCATCTCCTGATGCGGTTAATCGACCCGATAAGGAAGCTGGTGCCACCACTCTTCTGCAACAACAACAACTCTTGGAGGACTCTATTGATTATGAGATTGAGGAACCAGCAAAATAAAAGACTGAGGAAATACCTGCTGATGAAACTAAGACTGATGACAAGGATAAGTCTAAGGAGGAAACTTCTGCACCTCCAGAGGACCCTGAACCTCCTCATGTCTCCTCCTCATCAGATTCATCATCTCACTCCTCACCACCACCATCTAAAAGATCAACCAAATCTACATCCAAATATGTGAAGAAACCACCTCGATCTTGGATTTCTCATACTTATGAAAGAATTGTGAAAGCTGTCCAACAAGTCAGAAAGAAGAACGTGCTCTACAGAAAACTGAATTGGTTTGCTGATCAAATACAGTACTTACATGATGAGAATGACAAGATGCAGAAAGAAAGGGAATTCGTTCAGGAGTTCATGAAAAGTCATCGTCAAGAGGAACTGAACGAAATGATCGAAGGTTACACTAACAAGTACCTTCTGGATATCGTTCCTAAAGTCACAAAGGAAATGTTTACCAGAAAACTATATCCGAATCTTATGCAAATAGCCAAGAAAACTATAAGATCAACACCTTTAACCGTCACAATCAATCCATCTGATCCTGTAGTTTTCTCGGATAATGAATTGGTGGCCAAGCTCGTCACACAAATGTCTAAACGATCTGGGACATTTACTTCTGATGAAGGAAAGTTGTTTCAAGCATTGCTGGGTTACCAACTCCAAGAAGCATGTAGATTCGAAGCAGAAAGGCCTAAACGTCCTAGAGACGATGAAGATAAGGATTAGGATAAGAATGATGAAGCTAAACATCAGAAGAAGTCTGGTGAATCATCTTCTATGTTACCTCCTCTCCAACGAACTTCTACTCAACAAAGGTCTCCTCCCCGTTCTTCTACTGATAAGCCTCAGGATTCTGAGTTACCGCCCCAGACTCAGAAAACCGGTGAGTATTTTGAGTATACGGGTGGTGACGATGAGGAAGTCCATGAGCCCCTACAACAATCCACCTCTCCCAAACAAGTTCAGAAACCAGAATCCTCATCTAGGCCTAAACAAAAGAAGAAGAAGGCGCCCATGGTTGACGTCGTATCATGGCTAGATGACGATAAAACAAAGGAATTTGAATGGTTCTCTACACTTGTTAACTCAACTCCCTACCCTGAAGAAGGTCAAGATCTGGTAGACGGTAATACATTGGAGCATGCTAAGATTATGCAAGAAAAGTTCCATGTGAAGAAGATGACGAAATCCGAGTTGAGACGAATCAAGAATGAAGCTTTTCAACTATGGAAAGATAGCTCAGAAAGTGCCATTGAGGTCGAATATAACCTTGAAAACATTGCTAGAGCTATGTCTAACAACATGGATTGGCTCAACCCAGAAGTAAACATCGACTTCACCAAACGGGACAACCCTCCATATTACACCGACTGGTCTAAACCACTACCAACGATCGGCCAACCAGATGAACCTAGGATTCCATTAAGAATTTTCTTCAACAAAGACTTGGAATTTCTTATACACGGTGGCGATGGATCAATGAAATACGCTACATCTTTGACACTTCCATTCCCAGCAGCCATATACTCAAACTGCATAGCCATCGAGGAAAGAGCTACTCACTTGTTCTCCAACAAAGTGGAAGCATACGACCGAGATGCAATGTACGGGATTCATCATTGGCCGAAACGCCGAAGAATCTACTACAGAAGCTGCCAGGTTCAGAAGTCGCAACATGCAGTGTTCAGTACTAAGGATATCGTTGCCATCAAACACGTTGATCTGTCGACCAAATGGGACTACACTTTTCTCAAGAAGATTGTGGTCAAAAGGCAAGATGAACGGGATTATGCATTCTCTGAAGCTGACTTTGAGAATTTGTCTATCAACGACATTGAAGACATGTACCTTGCCAAAGTACAGGGTCGCATGAGGCAATTTTCAACTGAAGTACAAGGTGAATTCATCAAGTCACTGCTCATCTTCATCAGACGCATAGTCATCAAAGAACGTGTAGAAGATCTCCAGCTCGCAGTTGAATCTTATCAGACCCGTGTCAACTTCACTCCACCGCAGCTTGATCTTCCCGACATCAACCAGCTCTCACAATATACACTCATCAGCAAACCATTCGGCGTCGTTTACCGCAGTGAACTTCAACGAAATTGCTTAATGGCGTGTAGTGATCTTCACAAGTTTGGGGATCACACTTTAAAGATGGTTAAGGACGGATTGGCTTATAGGTTGAAGGATATACGTCAAAAGATTGGGTCTCCTAAGCGATGGAATTCTCAGGATCGAAGGGATGTGAGGAGGATCATCAAAATGATTGATGAAAGGTTGTTTCGAAGGGATCAGTTCAGAACATTGGAAAGCTTTGTTAGTGGTCGACCCAGGATTAACATCACCGGCTATCAACGCCCTGTTCGCACTCCTGGAAACATCACTGCACTTCTTGGTACCCCTTGAACTGTTTCTTTCATTATAAATTTGGATGTATGTTTATATATGTGTATGGCTTGTGCACACATTACAGTGTACAACCCGTAATTGTCAAGAAAGGACCCTGTGGTACGCTTCAGTGCCACAATCCTTATAAAAGGAGCGAAAGCTTCTTACTTTTGAGTAAAACCTATCAAACCTTTCATTTTTCAAGGTTTTGCTCAAAAGGACAAGTACTTCCTCGTATGATTTTCAAAACCTCAACCGTTTATATCACTAGTTGAGGGGGAGTATTTGAATTAAAACTTTGTTCACAAATTGTTCATAATGGTCATCTTCCCGCAACACTCGAAATGGTCATATTTATTCTCAACTTTTCAAAAATAACATTTTATATGCCATTTTTGAGGGGGAGAAAATTATGTGATAAGAAATATGTTGTGTAAATGCAAATGAATCTTTGTGTAATAGACTTAACCAACGAATTGACGGTACTAAACTGTTAGTAACTCGAAAAGACTTGTCCTGGACGGGTAATAATTTCAAGCTAGTTCGCTAGTAATGTAAACGTGTCTCGCAAAGGACTTTTCCGAGTAGAAAGTACCATTCGAGAAACTCTTGGTAGACACGAACTCTGACGGGTATGACAACCTTTCGAGGTTTGTCTACACCTTCAAGGTAGTTATTAGAGCTAGTTGTCACCTAAAAGCTGACAATGTAACTCTTTAACTATACAACGTAACCGTGTCTCGCGGGGGAGTGTCTATCTTGAGTTGATCAATTCAAAAGTGCGCAATCTTCCCACACAGTGCAGATTTCCGTCAAAACTCTAAAGCACATGTGGAGGGGGAGTAGTTCTGTTAAAAGATAAAACTCTCACAGTGGTTCAAACATGTTTTTCATTTACAAACCCTTTGAGAGATTTTCTTGAAAATTGGTTTTATGGCAACATAGGTTAGTCATGGAGTGATAAGGTGACTAAGGTTAGGAATAACCGTCCTATGATCCGCCAGAGCCGGAGGGATCTACCCAAGGACATCACAAATAGTTAGTACTTAGAAGTCCTTAGGTACAATTATAAAAAGGAGAAAATGAGAATCGGAGAAAGAAGGAGTTGAAGAATTAAAAAGAAATGCAAAGAAAAGGGTGAAAAGAAATAGCCCTCCAAATTATTCAACTTAGGGCAGACACCGGGTTCAATTCATATGCTACTGGTTGTTACTTAGTGACGCCGTTATTGAAGATTAAAAGTCGTCATGGACCCAGTGACGCATGCACTAAACCTTCTTAACCACTCAAGTTTCTCTCTACAGAAGCTTGTTTCATTCTCACAGGGAACCCTACGTAAACTATTGGCTTTCTCTTAGAGATCACTGGTATTGTAGAAGGAGACCCTCTCCCTAGTCTCCGCTCAGGAAAACCAAAATGCACTATTGAGTCTAGAGCCACGAGATTCATCAAAAGATCTCTTAGGTACACTTGACATTTCATCACTTGACGTTCAAAAATAAGAATTTCAGTGGTACGTTATCGAGTCCTTCACAGATCTTAGCAATCTGTCAAGAACATTTATGAGAGGTTCATATCTGTGATCCTCAGTGATTGAATGGAAACTCCTGCCAGGGTCAACATCAAACAGCCCTGACAGCAGGTCACTTCGGTAACTCCCTGTGGATTACGCTTAGTGTGTCTCAAACGGTCTACAGTCGTGAGGTGATGCTTCGGTGTACCTCAGCGACTCATCTGAACTGTAGATGTACTTCGGTATATCGCGTTATCTCACTTGTGGGACTCCAGTTCAGGAACGGCCTTTGTAAGAATTAGAGTTGTGTTTTCACAATATGCTGTTAACACTCTCGAAGTTCAAACTTGTAAGTGCCGGAATCCGCTTATTACTAACCGTTTGAAATGTTTTCTTCTTATGGAAGCTCCGGAGCGGGATGATCGTGCAGATTCTTCTCATGCTCACGCCAACATCATCACTAATGGAAGTTCTATCCAAAAGCAACACAACAGTCAGAATGATTCTTCGTCAAATCAAAGAATCTACAAAGTTAAAGACTTAAAGAACTTCATCAGTACTGAATTCCAACGTCAAAAAGCGTGTGAGCATGTTGAAGAATGACGTGGAGACACTGTAGCGGCGAAGCAGACCTGAGGCAGACTTGATGCAGACAACAACATACTATCACTTTCATCACAAAGAATAATAATCATAGAACAAAGTTAAAGATGACGTCAAAGCATAACTGTTCAAAGACAACTATCTCTCTACACTGGGGAGATTGTTCGAATCAAGGCATTCCTTCTCACAAGAAAGAAGAATGTCAGAAGACGTCAAAGCTACTATTACATCAACGCCTTCACCGTTTTTCATCACCAACACTTGAGGGGGAGATTGTTGGAATCACTCCTAAATCTTAATTCAAGTGTTAGTTACTCATATGTAATAGGAAGCTTAATTATGGCCTTTATGTTTGTTATTAGCCTTAAGCTTATGTAGAAGGCCCATGAGCTTAGGCCCAAGCCCACAAAGGAAAGGATGGGAACTAGGAGTGTTGCCCTAGCTTCCCTCCTATAAATACTCTTGTAAACCTTCATTTGAAGGTTGGTTGTTCAAGTTTTTCTTTCATTCACATCTTACGCGTAACCGTCCTTATCATAACACGTGTGTGTGTTTGGTTTACTTGTTCAATCGCCTTTATCTCTTTCTTGTAAGCTTGTGTTGTAAATCTAGTGACCTAACATCCTCCATCTTTTTGTAGTTTCCCTTCTTGTCGCTTTTAATCCTTCATGGTTTCATTCTTCTTGTTTTGTATCATCAAATTTATAATAGACCCAAAACTTTCCATGTCAACTTCTACATCATGAATATCATTCACCTCATCCACTATGTAATCATTATCCTCCCCATCATCACAATCTTCCTCACTATCATCAATAACTTCATCATCTACACTATTTTCCCTATCATCACTAACATCATCAACTAAAGGCTGTTTTCCCTTACCATGTACTGTTTGTTCAACTTCATTTGCCTTAGCAACTACCTCAGCATCATCTAAGTCTAAGAAGGGATCAAAGTCTTGGTCATCTATAGTAGAGTAAAAATTAGTTGCAAACTTATTTGGCAAACTATTTTTACCCACTTCATTGGCAACACTACTTTCACCAATCACATTAACACTGCTTTGATCACCTATACTATCTTTCCATTGCAAAGTCAGTTGTTTACCTACTGAACTTAAAGCAACTGGTGCATCATCTTGTAATTCAACAATACTACACTTCTTAATTGGTAAAGGATTGTAAGTGTCCAATTTAGTATGTTCATGTTCAATGAACACATTTATCAACTTATGACCAAACAGAACATAACTAGAAAGATCATGAACATCTTGGTCACTACCTAAAGCTCTAAGCCCAATGTCTAAATCTAGATCAGGTACCATATAGTTGTAGTACATTTTCTTATCCCCTCTATACCCAATCTTGATTATCATGTCATTCAACTCAATGACATAAAACAAATCAGTGTCTACATTATCAATATAGCTTTCATTACCATTTATGTACATCCTTCCTGGTGCGTCCGTAAACATCCCTCCATGATGAATCTTCAAAGAAAACATGTTAGAATCAGTGCCTGCAAAAACGCCCAAAAAAAACACTTTGTCAATTAGGGTTTGTCTTCACTATTATTTATCACAATAAAATCAAATCAAAATTGCGATTGCATAGCCATAATTGGTACTTACCATAAACAGACTTATAATCCACCTTTTCTTCATTTTTATCAGGATCACGCAACAACCAAACTGATAAGACCATGGTTAAGGTTTGACACTGATTTAGGTTTAGGGTTTCACTTTGTGTGTACGAAATTGAAAGATTTGGTGTGTGTGTGAGAAACAGAGTTGGAGGGAAAATGGTATTGGGAAGATACGTGAAAGGAAGAAGGGACGTGCTTTAAATTCTATCACAGTAAGAGAAAGTACAAAAATACCCCTTGCGTGCAAAGCACGTGGGGCAAGTTAACAGAGGAATAAACGGCAGTCAAAGACATGGAGTGACATTATTATTTGTTTCAGAGATAGGGAGGTTCCATGCAACTTTTAAGTTTTAGGGACTATGGGTGAAACTTTGGGTAAACCACAGGGACCATCTATGTAATTTACTCTTTATTTATTTAATGTGGTAGCTGAGATGTGAGTTTGATGGTGTGGGTGTGTGGTTTTTTTTATGTGTTTTTGTTGTGGTGGCGAATGGTATATGATGATGTGGGTTTTATTTAGTTTGAATCTAAAAGATTTTGTTACAAAATTCATCAGTTTGAATATAAAGATTGATATAGATTTTTATATTTTTTTTTGGTTTTGTAGTTGCTCAGAAAAAGAAAAAAGTTTATAGAATTTTCAAAAAAATAGATGAAAGAGATTGAGTGGATGGGATGAGATGGGTGGGTAGATATGAAGTTGAACAGAAAATATTAAATTGAGGATATTATAGATCTGTTACATTATTAATAATAAGACGAAATATCAAATCGCAATATTTTTATTATAAGAAAATAGACACGTGTCAACATTTGGGTGGAGTTGCGGAGTTGAGCAGTTGATTATGACCATTTTGGGAAAGGCTTCAAAGTGACCATGTTGAGAACCAATTAAAAGATTTTGTACCATTTGTGTACTTTTCTCTTTATTTAATCGATGTTGGTAGTGGTGGCAAAACAGGCAAATCGGGCTGGCACGGGCCAAAACGGGCAAACTGATAAAACAGGCATTGTCAAAACGGGTACAGGCCAAAACAGGCATGGGCCAAAACGCGAAAATTATAATTCGGATCAAACGGGCACAAGTCAAAGCGAGCTCGGGTCAAACCAAGGTATTGAAAAAAAAAACCATCTTATTACAAAATAAATTCCTAATCCAAATACCCCTTTATTGTTTAAATAACTAGACAACAGATAATATTAAAGTCGAATACATCACAATTAAACATCAAAATAAAACGTCTCTAATATTTATACCTCCAAATGACGAAATAAATCAAACATTTAACATGATTACTTTAGTATACTAGAATACAAACAAGCAACTAAACAAAATGCCTTCAAAATCAAATCAATAGTATTCTTCAATCTGCATTTGAGCTTAGAATTGTATAGTAGATGAGCAACGAAGCACTATTTTATAAAACATATGCTCTTGAAATGCAGAAAAGTATCATAAATTGAAAACTACATATTATAGTATATAACATTTATTGAAGTGGTTTGGGAGCCGACATTGTTCTGAAGCCACCGCTTGAGGGAGTGGGCTTTGGTACACCGTGGAGTCGCGGCTCGAGCCGACACTGTTCACACGTCGAGTCGAGCCAAGTCGTCGGCTTAGAGAGATTAAAAAAATGGATTAGTGGGCTTTGTACTTACTTGACACTTGATTGTTGGGGTTAGATGCATGTTGTACACCTGTTTTCCACTAGAACGACCCGATTTCATAAGGTTCGTTGCATGTTGTACACATGTTTTCCATTATGCTCAAACTATTTACAAGAGCATTTGTCGATGCATTTGTTTAGTCCCTGGTTTCTCTCTCTAGACACATACACATGTGGGTTTCATTTGAGAGTGTGGTGATTGGTTAGGGTTTTGGTGTTTCAATAATCGATGGCGAGGTTTCAGTGACGTCTGATTTTTTAATGTAGGGTATTTCGTTTTTTCTTTTTTTTGGGGATCAATTTTGAAGTGTTATTGCTTGGTTATTGTCTTTTTGCTTAATTTGGCTTAATTTAATCATTGTGCTTTCATCATTGGCATGATGGTTACATGCATTGGGGTTTATAGTCGTAACTATCATCAGGTAGTTGGGTGCTTCATTAGCATTTTTTTCTTATTCATTATTAAAGGTGTTTGCTTAGTTGGGGCTAAAATACATTCGATTTTTTTGATGTGTGATCATAAGAGCTGGTTTTTATTTTTATTTTTTATTTTTTTTGTACAACTAGTGTTCTATTTTGGTTGTTATGATCTTTTGATTTTTTATTTTTTTTAACCATGGTTTCCGACCTTTTGGCTGACTAATCCACAGAGTTTGAACTCACCACCACACAAACTAAAACCAGGTAAACCCATCCCTTATCAGGAGGTTGGCGTGACCACTTCAAGGTTATTTACACCTAGCAGGAATTGAACTTGGGTTGTTAATGTTTTTTTTTGGTTGATTTATGGAGCTGTTTCTGACTTCTATTGTTTGGTTATTGTGTTTGTGCTTGATTTAGCTTACTTTTAAGCTTAATTTAGTTATTGTGGTTTCGTCAATGGCAGGTTAGTTGCATGTGATGGGATTTTATAGTTGTGATTATCATCAGGTGATGTGGGTGCTTCATTAGCATTTTTTTTACAATTGTGTATTTTTATGTGTTTGTTGTGATTTTTTGATGGTGTTGATAGATTATTGTATATGTATCTGTTTTTGTTTGAACATGTGTGATCATAAGAGCTAATTTTATATAGTTTGATACAGGTGGGTTGTTATGATATCTTGACTACATTGATAGATCTATGTATATGTATTTGTGTTTATATAATTTTTCTGTGTGGGTAGTACTTGGTTATAATTCTTTTATTTGTTTAAGCTTTGTGCTATGTTTATGCAAGTAGTGTTTGTTTTCTGAAAATATGTGGTTGTTGTTGCAGTAGAATTGGTATATGAGTCTGTGTATTAGATTTTGGATTTCTATGACTGTCATGCAGTAGGTTGTGTAAAAAGTTAATGTGGAAATTAGGGTTCTGAGACGTTGGTTGCGTTACTTGATATGTTACTTATAACTATTATTAGTTGGAACAACATGTACGAGTTCTATGTCAAGTGTTCTAACCAATGTCTCTTGGCTTTTTAGGTAACCGAATTTATGTATTAGGTTTTTGGTTTGGTGGTGGTGCATTTTAATTTGCATGAGAGTTGTTATTATCTGTTTCGTGATTTCCCGTTTGGGTTTGAAGTTTATGGTTGACATTACATGGTTGAAATTGCGTTATCTGATTTAAGTGGGAGTGGTTGTGTTATCTTTTGAATATCGTTGGGGAATTTATGATTCGTACATCTAATGAAACATGGTCACGCATTTTGCGTTGTATTTTCAGGCTTACTTTATATTTCAGTTATGCAACAGCCACCATTTTACATCTATATTTTCCTCTTTGTTTGGGGTTTCTATGAGTGACATTTGTAATGTTTAAATTATACCATTTTGTTGCCCATTGCTAGTAACGGGTCATTTAAAACTGTTTTAGGTTACTTTTGGGGTTTGCAGATTTGGTGATGAAATGTAGTTACGGATGATGGTGATTCTGGTTATAGCTGGATTTGTTTTTTCAGGTTGGCGTTGATGTTGTGATTTTTGGAAATTTGATGCAATGGTCATCAAGAACTTTTTAGCAAAAAGAATGATTGCATCACATGTGCATAATGTTTTTGTTTATGCATATACTTTACATTGTAAAGCGTTCGTTTGATTTAGAGTCATAGAATGCGTCAACGTTGTGTGTTCGCTATAGTATCTGATTTCAGTCATAAATATAAGGGAAAATGGCACAAAAAGGTACTCTGCTTAGGGTATTTTTCCAATCAAAGTATTCTACTTTTTTTTCATAAAAAGGTAACCACTTTTTTTTGGCGGATTTAGGCTTTTCCGTTAAATATTTAACTTATACCACTTATACATTTTTAAAAACTTAAGGGTTGGAAATGTAAATAAATTATAAACGTTTCTTCTTCACAAATTGTTTCTTCCCCAAATTGTTTCTTCACAAAACCCAATTGCATAAACCCTAAAAAAACACACACCTGAGGATGGCTTATTCTTACTCAATTGCATAAACCTTAAAAAAACCACCTAAAAAACACACACCTGAAGACGTCGATTCAGAAAATTGAACCACATTCAGGATGGCTTGTTCATCCTCAACATCTCGATTATCATTGGAACTTTATTGCAACGGGTATTTCAATCTTAAACCTTTATCCTATTGTAATTGTGAGATGATAACTATGGTTGTTGAGGTTAGTTGTTTGGATTATAAGGAATTCAAAGCTGTTATTGAAACTAAAACTAGTTCTTTAGTTACTGGTATGTATTACTTTAGTAATGGCTTAAATAGTATTAAGTGTGATGGTGACTTCAGTGTATTTTTTGAAAAATGAAAAAATCTAGAAGATGGCATACAGTTATTTGTTAGTCACAAAAATGAAGATTTAGGTGATTTTATTGGTAAAGTAACAAATGATCGTATTCTTGTTGAAATAAAACCTGAGTGCCAGTTAGGTAGATCAGATGATAAATTCAGTGATGTAGCATCACTTGATCATCTATCTGAGGGTGAAGAAGAGGTGAGGCAGGTTATGATTAAAAAAGGAAAAGTTTAGACGAAATGAAAAAAGCAAATGAAAATCCATATGAGGAAAGTAAGCTAGTGTTAGAAAATGATAATGATGATAATGAACATCAAGTGGATCCTTTATTTTCATATCTAGGTAATGAAACTCAAATAGAATATGATAATGTTGAACTAGAATGTAAATCAGATGAGGATATTCCCATCATAGATGAGGATGAGGGTGAGGATGAGATTGTGTTTGACCCTAGTAAAAGAGATTACCCTATCCATGACCCAAACACCCATTGGAAGTTAAAAAAAAACCAATATTAGGTGAACTGTATGCAGACTTGGAGCAAGTCAAAGACTGTCTCACTTTTTATTATGTTGCAAATGGTTACCAACTTTGGTATGAAAATAGTGACAGTGAAAAGTTGTTGTTTAGGTGTGGGTTTGATGAAAAGGTTAGAAGAAATAAAAAACTTCCAAGAGATCCAAATAGACCTTGTTGTCCTTTTAGGTTAAGATCTGTTAAGATGCATGACGGGAGGTCTTGGCATATAAGAAGCATGGTTGATAAGCACACTTGCACTAGACAATATAACCTTGGGTGTTTAGTGACTTCTAAATGGATTGCCAGACAACTTGATGATAAAATAAGAATGAATCCTGATTTAAAAGTAGGTGATTTGCAACAAATGGTTATGAAAAAGTATAGGGTCAAGACATCATATAATCAGTGTAGTAGAGCTAGAATGATTGCACTTTATAATCTTAAGCAAAATGTTGGAAACCAATATGACAGGTTGGTTGATTATGCTGGTGAATTGAGAAAAACAAACCCGGGTACCACAGTGCATATGCGTATAAATCCTCTGATAGATGGTACACACATGTTTAATAGTTTATACATTTGTTTTCACAATTTAAAAGTGGGCTGGAAAAGTGGTTATAGAAAGGTTATAGGATTTGATGGATGTTTTTTGAAAGGTGTATGCCAAGGAGAACTGTTGGCAGCTATTGGGCGGGATGGAAACAATCAAGTATACCCAAGTGCATGGGTTGTTGTGCAAGTTGAGAACACAGACAGCTGGGAATGGTTTATGAGGTTGTTAACAAAAGATCTTGAATTAGGAAATGGGAAAGGGATGACAATTATATCAGATGGTCATAAAGGTCTTTTTCAAGCAGTTAGGAGAGTGGTGCCTTTGGTAGAACATTGGCTATGTGCTAGGCATATTTATGCCAATTTTAACAAGATATACCCTGGGGTTCTATTTAGAAATCTATTTTGGCAAGCATCAAAGGCATCATATCAGTGGAAGTTCCTAAATACAATGGAAGAAATCAAAACTGCAAGTTCAGGAGCTTATGAGTATTTGATGGAAAAAATCCAGAGACATGGTCAAGATCATTCTTCAAAGAAGGTATATTTTTTATATTTGTAGTAACTTATTATTATTTGCATGAGCCTAATAAGTAGCTACTTGCATTCTGTTAACAGGAAGGGATTGTGATGCTGTAGAAAATGGACTAAGTGAATCATTTAATGCTCATATCAAGGATTCAAGGAGAAAACCAATAATTGGTATGCTAGAAGACATCAGATCTTATGTCATGACAAGGAATTATACACTAATGAAGGATTTTCAAAATTGGACTCATGATATTTGCCCTAACATTAGGAAGGTTTTGGATTTGCATACGAAAATTCAAAGGTATACTCTTTACATTAGTTATAGCTACCTATTTTATACATATAATTTACCTAACTCCTTAGTTGCCATTTAATTCATAGGAAATGGAGTTTGAGTCCAAGTGGATGGCATCAATTTGAAGTGAAGCAAGGGAATGTGCTTCAACCAATGATCCTTATGCCTTTATATACTAAAATTTTGGTGCTTCAAGAATACAAAAATACAGTCAAGATTCTCATCTATGTGTGCACAGTTTTTTTTAGTCACTATTTTAGTCAAAAATCAGCTTTTTTTACTGCAACTTTTTAGAAATAAGCCTGCATTTTTCATGACCGCACAGTTTTAGAAATAAGCCTGCAGTTTTTAGAAATAAGCATGCAATACATTTTTTATTACTGATATACATTTTTTAGAAATAATACTGCACAGTTTTAAGTACCGATATACATTACTGCACAGTTAAAAATCAGCTTTTCATTACTGATATATACATTACTGCACAGTTTTAAATTGAATCTAGAAGTAGGCATGTTTCATAGGTGCATTTCAACCCACAAACTGCATTTCAAATTACATCTGCATTTCATCAACAAATTATAAAGGCTTTATTAAAAGCCATTCTTCATAACTTCATTGCAAGCCAAACATCCATGATGAACATGTTTCCATAGTCTAACCCATCTTTATTCCCCTTCCCTTTTGGACTAACAACTGGATATGTGGGATTCTTTGGAACAAATGGTTTCATACCAATTAAGTCACAAGTTTCCTTATTTGGTAGTCCAAGAACCTGAATCCTATCCTTAAAATCAATCTGTGAGCTTGAACCTTTTTTTTCTGGCTCATTTGGTGAGGGAGTCTTGCTAACTTTAACCTTTTGTGAGCTAGAACCCTTTTTTTTTATTGTAATCTGAGGGAAAATACATTTCCCATGGCATTTGATACAAGCTGCTTTCAGAACTTTCAGAGCTTAAAATGGTTATCATTTCTGCATAATGAATTAAAAATATATATATAAAAATCATTTATAAATAAACATAAATGGTTGAAAACCTGGTTTGGGTTTGGAAGTCATTTTTAAAGAACCCTTTGTTAATTGGAATGGCTGATGTGTGTGCTTCAACCAATAATCCTTATGCCTTTGTATACTAAAATCAGCTTTTTTTAGTCACTATTTTAGCATGCCTGCATTTTTTAGAGTGCACAGTTTTTTTTGAGTCACTATTTTAGTCAAAAATCAGTTTTTCATGATTGCAACTTTTGTATCATCAAAGCCTGCATTTTCATGACTGCATTTACATCTCTTTTCATGACTGCATTTTTTAGAAATATGCCTGCAGACTGCATTTTTTTCTCATGCCTGCATTTTCATGACTGCGTTTACATCTCTTTTCATGACTGCAATACATTTAGCTTCTCATGACACCATTTTCTTCTTTTCTTTTATTACACATTTAGCTTTTCATGGCTGCATTTTCATCTCTTTATTGTTAAAGTATCAACAAAACAACAAAAATTGCATACATTACTCAAAACAAGTTTCCATTCATTGATCAACATTGAACATGCTCAATACATCTTACTTCTACAACTAAAGAGCTTTAATAAACATAATGTCAAGCATTCCTAAGAGTACACAAATAACCCTAGATTGCATATTAAGCTTAGACTTCAACAATGCAACTTCTTCTTCAAAGCCTTTTTTTTCACCTCAAATTCGACAGCATCTTTCTTCACCTTTTTTTGCACATCAACGAATATAGCTTTGTAATACTCAGTTTGAAAATCAGGATCCCACCAATGAAAGAAATTACACTTCTTTCTTCCCTAATTTATCATAAAAAAAAGTCAAAACATTTTTTTACCCAACAAACATTAGAACAAAATAGTGGTTTACCTTATAGTTAGGACATCCCAAATCTTCTGCCTGGGTTTTGTTCAGTCCAAGATGTCCATTTGCCACTAACATCACCACATTCGCACAAGACACAAACATGATTGACCAAATTGTCTTTTTCCCAACCAACATTTTTTCGATTCCAGTGAACCCAATTTGATGAATTTAATGAATTTGATGATTTTGTCATGAATTGATTTTGGGTAAGATACCAGTGTGCCCTATATTGATTTTGGGGAAGAAAACATTTTACCGTTATTTAAGTTTTAGATATTTTAAAAATGTTTCATTTTAGCACCTCTAACATTTATAAAAGTTTAACTTATAAGAAATTTACACTTAACGAAATTATTCGTTAGTTGCTAACAGAAAAGCCTAAATCCGCAAAAAAAAGCGGGTAACTTTTTATGCAAAAAAAAAGTGGAATACCTTGATTGGAAAAATACCCTAAAGCTGTGAATAATATAGCATAGGACATAGTGAGAATGAATACCAATTACAAGCACGCTATCAAATAGTAATAGTGTCACGCCAATTGAACCTATAGTGTTCCTCATACGCATAACCAATATCACGTGGGGAGCTACCCCGATAGATCTATCAACATGTGGGCTCTCCAAGAGAGTAAACAGTTGCATCAACTGAACCTATAACTTGTGGGCTCTCATCAGAGAGTTAACAGTGGCGCAGTCATGTACTCGCAGCACAAACATGACACAACATATAATCGCATCATCACATATATATGTCCAAAATCATATAAAACAGAGGTTCATAGCATAAAAACATTTTAAAAGTATTGAGTACCATTTTCCCCCAAGAAAATTATAGTGGAAAAGGGGCTACGAAAACTCACCTCAACAGGTAGTAATGAATAGTAACTTAGGTAACGCAAACGGTGTCAAGAAGCAAGGCACAACGGTACACGAACATCACAACCTAATAATCATTGTTTGTTCTCAGAATATATCTCGAAATAGTATAATGTACATAAGTTTTCAAAAACTAACGTATTTTAGTTTTCGTGGGTGACTCGAATTATTATTTGTAAAATGTGTAGTATCGAAGACTCGTGTGGTTTTTAGGAAAAAAAAATATAGACTAAAGGTAACTCATGCCAAAATAACGAAGTTGGAGAAGTAATGAAAGGACTACAAGAAGGAATAACGAAAAGAAAAGAACAAATAAAGGACAACGAAAAGGACCCGTCGATAATATGTTTCGGTGTTTTACCCCGTAACCCAAATAGTTAATGAAACGTTATGGTTTAGAAAGTGTCGTATATTTGATGAAAGGTGTACGATGTTAATAATTAGGAAAGTTTATAACGTTTACAAATCGTATTGGTTTAAGTTATAAAATGTGCTGTATAAAATTTGGACATGATGCGTCCATTTATATAACATTTCCAAGTCGTTACGACTTTTTGAATAACAAGTTTTATTTATTACATTTTGCCAATTTGATACAAAATCAATTTTTACAAGTTTTAATTATTTATTTGATCGTTATCATTCGCGTGAATATTATTGTCGGGTTTATCGACTATTTTGTGTCCGAAGTACAAAATTGTCCATAAGTCCAACGGCTAATACCGTAAATCCAATAACGATCAATCCAATATCATCCAAGCATAGGTCTATGTAACAATGTCCAATACCCATATCAATATCCAAGTACTCCCAAATAGCATCCGAAACACCATCGACAAAACAACAATATAAATTAAGTTAGTAACCAATAAATGAAATGATTAACGACAAAATAAACATAAATGACACACGCTATTGGGCTTTAGGCCCAATGTCACCATAGGACGCAATTTATGTTAACGGGCTCCCGAGCCCATTAATCCAACAATAAATAACCTAACACTTAGTTTTTAGTTTTAAGACAATACTTTTCGTTACGAACGTATACGACCAAATTGAGGTTACCCAAAACCTTGTTAACGACTCGAAACCCATTTCGTTTTAGACTAAAAAAACATATCCAAGTCCCCACGACACTTTATGTGTCGTGGTACACATAACGTCACTCGCCGTGAGTGTCATTAACCAATATTTCACAGATAATAATCCATGACCAAAACTAATAACCAACTAATAATAATGTTTACCAAAAATGTTTTATGACACCACGGCCTCGGCTATACGCTTCGGCTAACCAAACTAGTGATCGCGACTCCCCGTGAGCACGGCTCACACTAACGAGCCAATTACATACCATGGCCAAAATAAATAGTCTGAACATCAACAAGAATCAAGTATACCACGACTATAATAATTTGACCATAAGACAATTAATCCAAACCAAAGGCCATAACCAAACTCGACCACGAATAAAACCTAGACTCGGCTAATCAAATATAGAACCAAAGGTCCCACGACACTTTATGTGTCGTGGTACACATCACGGACACACTCCTTATGTGTCGTGTTTATCCACCATCCACAATACAACGACCCTAGTGGTCGTGTAACCTAGATACCATCACAACAATACACATAACCATAAAATAAACGCTTCCAAAACCAGTCCGTGTACACAAGGGTTTATAAACTCGTTTTGAAACAACATAATATCAACATAAATCAAATGAGCAACACCAAATACCAAAACTGAACCCAAATTGAATCCGACCCATATCACAACTCAACCATAAAAAACACTTTTATATCCATTTCCTTACCACACGAGTATTTGTTAAAATCGTTTGTAATCTATTTATAACCAACGAAAACTATACCCAGTAAATTTTAATATTCGGTTTTATAGAAAAATAATAATAAAATTGTATTTAGGTTTCGACTTACAAAAAAAAACGAGAGGCATAGAAATGAGATGAGATAAAGGAGGAAAAAATGCGAACTGAAATCATGATTAAAACCCATAAATCAATCCTCAAACTCTTGGTTTCTTGACCACGCGATGAGTGGTGGCGGCAGCAGCATCCAGGTGAAGATTATGGCTTCATAAACGCGAACCAAACAAACCCAAAAAGCCCTAACCCAATCTCTTCTTAACAAACTCGTAGTTACAAATCCTGTAGAACCTCTTAATCTATGGTTGAAACGGAGGCAAGAAACGAGATGGTCGGAATCTGGTCTGAAGTGGTGGTGTGGGACGTGTGACAGATTAAATGCGCGTGGGTGGCGGATTCATGTTCATGAACAAGAAACAAGGGTAGGTTTTATGGGGTTTTGGCTGGGGAGGTGGCGGTGTCGTGGTGGTGAGAGGTGACCGGAGACGGCGACCTGAGAAGTGTGCGACGCGGAAATTTATAAGGGTATGTGTACGATTAGGGTTTTGAGGGAAACACTGTCTCATTTGCTTATATACCTCCCCTTAGGGACTAAACTCGCTAAATTAAAATACCAGGGGCTTGTGGCGTAAATCTAACTCCAGGGACCATTCTTGAAGTTTTGTTAATCTTCTAATGAATTGATCATCGGGCTCGTTTAGAGTAGATAAAAGTTTCTGTGAGACTTTCTAACTTGCGCCATAAATTTTAAAATCCTTTCCGTTAAAAATGACTATTTATATGCCTATCTTTGATCAAAACATCTTAAATCAATTATTCAACGTATTATTAGGTTTAGAATCGTGCCGACACGCGTTGTGCTCTATTTTCACGTTTCGCAAGATAACTTCTCGTTTTCAAATCAAAGGAGATCCAAAAAGCTCGAAAATGTATAATAGTTATAATAAACGAAATTTATTATTAAAAATACGTTTGAAAAATCATTGTCTATCACAAATGGTTTTGAGTTTTATAAATAAGCATTTTCCAAAATACCGGTTGCTACAGTCTACCCGTGTTAAAAGAATTTTGTCCTCAAAATTCAGCTAGTACTACTGCCAAAAGGTGTGGGTACTGATGTCTCGCTTGGTCCTTTCAATACCAAGTTACTCATATCCACGGTTCACGTTCTGACAAAATTATAATTATAATCTTGTCTCATCTAAGTTGTTCAACTTTCTTAATGAGGGTTTCTATTGGCTCATCCATAACACGAATAAATCATCAAGCTGACCCTTTACGGGGTGATAACTAGTTGATCGCCAGCTAGTATTTACTTACGGTTTCCTACACGTTAATCACTAAGATTCAGGGGTTGTTTGTAAATCTAGACGACAAATTTGTAATGGAATGACTAGTCTTCTGTAAACGACCTAGTCCACTGTGTTAGAAACAATAATTATGTTTACTCTTACTAAAATAGGCTTGCGCTTGTTCGTATAACCTAACGAAGGTCAATGTCATGATGAAAGGACTAGGATTCGAATTAAGGCTCCAAAGTTGTGGTCGTGACTTATGTGGCAAGGGTGAATACTACTGAAAGTTGTAACCTATGACAACTTAATCCAAATTCGTATTTCTGGGTGAAGTGAGACAAGCAGTCAAAGGTAATTGTCGGGTGGTGAAATTTGATGGAATGAGCTTTTCCGTCTTCGAGCAAAATCATCGAAACCATTAAACTAGGTAACAACTTGATTTTACCTTAATCTCGCAACTCATCAAACAAGAAATGTCACGAGATTACGCTACATATCAAGTCGTCGTGAAAGAGGAATTTAACATCTTTGATGATTTTGCTTAATTCAGGAATTGCTCAAAACAAATGAATAGGTACTTACGGCTAAGATTGGTGAGATTAGCAAGGAAGATCAGAGATACGGTCGAGGTAATTGTGTCAATTAAATAAAATTGGTAATGACGGAGGGAAGAAGTTTTGTCTACGACGTCACATGGGCATGCTTTGAAGGAGGTTTTCTAAGCTTGACACGACGAACCACATTAGTTCTGGTGTATGTAAATAATTTTCACCGTTATGATGCCTGGTAGAACACCGAGTATCTGTCACGGAAAGGAAGATCAGTCATTCTTCATCCGATCTTCAATGGAATCCAAAATGGTTATAGGATTTGTAGCTCTCAAGGTTCATACAAGCAGTAGAGATCGCTAATGTCATAAGAATGAAAACAGGTCATTTGAAGTTAGACTTACTGGCGCAAAATGAAGTATGAATAGAGTATGATGGTGTAGATTTGGCATGAGCACTAGATACTAGTGTATTCATTTAAGTCACTCCATTTGAGGCTGCACAACACAGTTAGCTTGTAGGAATTGTGGTCTCCATGGACTTACGAGGGTCGATGTATTCATCAAAAGGAGGTGGACTATAGTATGGGTTCCTATCGGAAAGATCAACATAATAAAAATGGAGAATCTAAGGAAAAGGATGAGCTTTTAAGCGATTGATGAGGAAGTAAAGGTAGCATCAGGTGTTGTGTCAGGTATCTTCCTAGTCTACAACGTACTTTGCTTCCTTCCAAACGTCTGGTGCCAAATTGATGTTTGGTAATTCAATCATACTATCATGTGAATCGCGGCTCAATAAAATCAAGTAGAGTGTTTGTTGAAAAATTTGTAGCTGGAGAAAACATTTTATTACCGAAGAGGTCATTGATGATATTTTCAGTAGTATTAATGGAGAGAAGATCTGGTGGGATAGATTATGGAGTAGTTAGGTAGATTTGCTATGGCTATGGGGAGGGAATTGTCGACCAAAAATCAGAGGAAAGTAAATCATACATGATAAAAATTCATAAGACGACACCTTCGAATAAAACAATGACTGCCGTCTATGAAAATTGAAGAAATAAAAATGTAGGCTTCACGATAGGGAGAGGGAGCATCAAATAATACAAAATAAGTACAATAAGGCTAGCCGAGTAGGTAAGATTGAAATATAAATATCCAAGTTTGTCGGAGGTGTTGGTTAAAAATAAAATCAGGTCAAAACGTGACTTAAGAAAAATACGCAGTGTATGTGCGCTGGCGTACGTCAATTTAGAGTGTGAAAGAGAAGAGAAGTAAAGTCGGTCCTAAGTGGTCTGCAACTTAAGGGTGAGTATCGCAAAATACATGAGAGCGTAAATCAAAACACAAAAGGGTATGTGTAAAACGCGAGGTTTAAAAATTTCGCGTAGAATCTTATAAAGAAATTTTATAATGATCTCAAGGTAAGAGAATTTCGTTGACGTCTTTGTCCAATAAGAAAGTACAATTTCAACGGTGTTTGATCAACATGAGTAGTCGTAACGAGTAATCACAGAGTGGCAAGAACTTTTAAGGAGAGATTCTCGGCGTACGAACGTTGAAGATAAGCGTGTCATGAAGCATATATTGAAAGTTGACTATGACGATCTATGAATCAAGGGGTTTAAATACTAAGTGTGATGCCAATGATTTGGAATGTTTGGAGAATATTATGAGATAAGGCTCATAAATCCAAGTGCTCAATTTGTCTAGGCAGAAACAGGACGTATAATGACTGAAAATTGTTTCCAAGTGAATACTACATCGAGATATGTGGGTCTTGTTACAAGTGAAGACCAAAGGTCTTATGGTCCGGTGCAACTTTTTGATATCCAAATGTAAGAACGAAGTCATGTTCCAATGTGACTAAGTTATATAGGACTCTGAAAAGACCGCGTTGTCTCTTGAGTAGAGGTACACAGATTGTTTAGTCCAACGCGTTTCGATCAACACTAAAGTGTTATCTTATGGAAATAATAGGAAGATTGTACTTTGAAGGAATAGTGCCAAGTGATGGCACACCGCTAGTGGCTGGTATGTGCAAAAACACATACCATTTCTTAACCAAAATAGACCCAAAATAACCAGAAAAGAGCCGTTTATGCCTAATATTTGTTGGTTTCTTGAGTTTATGCATGTTTAGGTACGGATATAACAAAACACACAAAAGAAAGACAAATCAGACAAAAACCGAGCACGAGAAGGAAGAGAGTGCAAAAGCTGAAGCCGAGAAATCAGAATTAAGTGAATTTGAAGTTTTTGATGCTCAAAGGATGATTTTTGGAAGATTGGATCAATTTTGAAGAAATGGCAAAATCAGTCCCTCAAGCTTGAACAATTGACAAAATCTACCCTTGAAGTTTTAACTTGTCAAGATCAGTCCCCCATCTTTCCCATATTGGCAAAATATACCCTTGTGCCCAATTTCCCAAAATTCCCTTTTCATTTTTACAAAATTACACATTAAATCCTTTGAAAATAAAACTTTGTCATTCAAATCCCTAAATAAAACCAAAGAGTTCAAAAACTATTTTAACCCTTTCATCCAATTTTGACTAGTCAAAACTATTAACCATTTGGACCTTTTTCCCCTAAACGATCCTTGCCAAAATCCCACATGAACCTCTCTCTTTTACTTTGGTAAAAAAAAGTCAAACCGTAATAAAATAACCCAAAATACCTTACCGCCAATTTCATCCCCAATTTACCCAGCACATGAACCCTAATTTACCCGTACAGAAATTAACAGCAAGTAAGGGCAATTGAGTACGTTTCCCTGACAATTCCTGACACAAGGAATGCCACCTTGGCAATCCGTGTGCCAAGGTGTGCTCTGATTGGTGGATGTTATGTCATCAGGTGGATCTAATGGACGAAATTGAAAGGGGATTGATGGGATTGCCAAATCATCACAATCAAAGGCTCTGATTGATTGAAAGAAGCACATCCTGAGCTTCCTGAAGCTTCCCAAGACCTCAAGCTCGACTATAAAAGGACCCAATTTCTTCATATAGTGATCATGTAGTAGTAGGTGTTTAATGTGTGTTTTTACTTTTTATTAAGTGTTTTTAAAAGCTTTCTACTAGTTCTGTAATTCTCAATTCAGTTTATGTACTTAGATTTTCATTAATAAGAATTCCTTTTTTGTGCAATTTCTCTTTAGTTTCATGTTACTGTCTTAAATCATTCCTTATTATTATTATTATTAAGCTTTTGTTAGTTTCAAATTAGCTTATTACTAATCATTTTTAGCTTATAACTGTTTCCAAATCAAAAATCACAAAAAAATAAGAAAAATCATTGAAAAATAAAAAAAATATTGTCAAAACTGGCATAAGCTTCAATAAGCTTAGCTTTCTGTTTACATAAGCTTAGATAAGCTCTTCATAGCTTATTTTAAGTCTCATTTAGTTTTTAAAACAGTTTACCCACCTAATCACCAAAAATCACTAAAATTATCAAACATTTTACTATGCTTAACATGGATAGCTTTGGAAGTGATCGTAATGGATTGGCCATATGGAATTTTACCAGTTTATTCTCTGAATAAGTTGGAGCTTGTAGCTGCCATTAAGTTGGAGCCCTTGTTCAGCTAGGGTCTAAAGTAAGGATTCTTCATTTGTAGTTTAAAATTGCAAGTGACTGTTACATTGTGGTAGATCTAGTGATATTAGCTTAATATTGTTAGTTTAGCTTATTTGAGACTGTTGTTAGCTTATTTTGATAGATTAGAACATCATTTGTCCCATTTCTCATTTCTGCATTCATATTTGTTCACATGTGTCATAAACTGCATTATCTGTTAGTTCATGGTTTGAGGTGAAATTTGCTGTCAATATCTCATCAATTAGATCTAAGTTGATAGTTGGAATCTGATTTAGGTGTTATTTTGACTAGAAAAGGTATTTTACTAGTTTAAATTTGCATAACAGTCTACAAAGGGGTGTTTGGATTAATTCAGTAAACTAAGTTAGAGGTAGGTAGGATAGTCATTTGTAGTTGCAATAATCTCACTTAGGTGTACTTAGAACATTTATGTCATATAATTGCATGTTCATTTGTTAAAAAGTCAAATTCAGTTTTAATTTCACCTAGCTTGCATAGCAGTTAGTTTAATGATCAGATTAGCTTGCATATAGGTTTAGAATTAATATAGGTTGCATAATTAGGAATCATTTAAGCTTAAAACAATATTTAGAATCAAATTTAAGCTGTCAAATTTCACAAAAGTCAAAGAGCAAGGTTTTTCATAAAAAGTCAAATTCTCATAACAGTTGTAAACTGCTCCTATTTCTACATTTTTAAATTCTTCATTTCAAATCCAATTGGCCTATAATTCTGGAATTTGGATCTTTGGTTGGTTGAGTATAACAACGTATTTTTAGAATATTTTTGTGAATTTTCTAAATCAATTTAAATAGCACTGAAAATAGGTTAGTTTTCAAACATTTGCCATGTACACTTGACATCAGCACCTAGTTAAACTTTTGCAGCTTTTTCTTGTGCTTCTCAAGAGCTCAATACAGCTCCTGAGAAGCTCAAATTTGTTTAATAAATCCTTTTCCGGTTCAACTTGAGGTCCCAACATTTGGTTTTCATTTTACAGCTTATTTTCAAGCTTTTTATTAAGCTGCAAGTAGGGTGGTTGTAGACTGTTTGAGAGATAGCTATTAGGATTTGAAATTGTATTTCCAGCTTATAGCTAGTGCTTATTTGGTTTTATTTAGTTACATTAGGTAGAACTTTAGTAGCCTAGACCTATTTTAGCTTAAGATAGTCTCGGGTAGCTTGATTCTGATTTTTAACTTATTTACCTCTTAACTTATCATATCAGTTTCATAGTAGCAATTATAACTTTTCTGTAATTTTTCATAATTTTCCATAGCTATTTACTATTTTTCTGGATTTAAAATCAGTTTTTAGTATTTTAAATAGCTTTTTATTCAAATAAATCAGAAAAAGTTCATAAAATTACAAATTTAATTTTATTAGATTCAGAAAAATTAACAAGTCATAAAAAAAATTTTCCAGATTTTTCCTAGTTAAAATAGTATTTTCTAGACATTTAATTAGTTTAAATCAGTTTTAAATTCATAATAAATAGAGAAAAAGTCAGAAAAATTTAATTTCAGTTTTAAAAATTATTTTTAATTAAATTAGATTTTTGAAAAATATTTTTGTAATTTTCTTGTAAGTTTTCATAATTTTTAGCTTTTTAATCTATCTTAAAAATCCAAAAATAGTTTTTAATTCATTCAAAAATAAGAAAAACAAAAAAAAATAGTTTTAAATTTTAGATAATTTTTAAATCACAGTTTTAGCTGTAGAAAAATATTAGATCACTTTTAGGGGTTAAAATAGTTTAATTTGCATTTTAGTTTACGTTTTAGTTTTATCGTAACTTGCGTTTTTATTGCATTTAGGGTAGATTTAGGTTGCTTTCCTTAGTTTACTTGCTTTAGTTGATTTAATTGCTTTTTACATGCCTTAAATACCTTTTAGTTGATTAATTTAAACTAAGATCGTAATGAAAAATCTAAAAACCCGAAATATCGAGCATTTTAATAACAAACCTAAAACGACGTTGCCCATTCACACCTCGTTGGGAAACGACCCGGATATCCTTATCCGGTAACACATATCTCACTCACGGGATTTGATTGACTAAAATTTTTCCTAAGAGGTTTTCAATTTGATTCTTGTGTTTATTTTGATATTGATATTATTATATTATTTTCTCCATACACACCACCCTACACCTACACGAATCAATTTTTGGCGCCGCTGCCGGGGAGGTTGTGTCGCGACAAAATCGTTGAAGGTTTGATGATTAGTGACTCGAGATCCTTCCTCCGTGAAGTTATTGTTTTCATAAAATCAAAAAAATAAAAAATATTTTTCTTTTTCTTTGTATATATATAAAAGATTAAAAATACAAAAAGATTTTATCTTTTGTTTTTGAGCTAAAATAGAATATATCAATTATATAACACTTCTCAACTTGAGGTGTTATCATTAGTAAGTTCCCGAACTAAAGATAAAAAAACTTGCCTTTGTGTCGCTTGTGAGTCGATTTATTTCTATCGGATAAACAAACTGTGTGAGGGGTATAAGGACAACCTGACATTAAATTGCGGCTGAAAAGAGGCGGGTTTTTAATAAGCTTCGCGCTGACCTACGGCTTCTCCGTTCCTTTGTGCGTTTATTTTATAGAAGTGATCAATTCACTTGGGATTATTGGTTTAAGTTCACTGTTGTTTTTTGAATACCGTTTCATTTTAATTGCATTGGTTTTCAAAGTGCATGCGCACTCGTTCTCATATCTATAGACTGTTACGTGAAACCGCTACAATTCCGAGAAGACGAAATAGACGTGCTCCATTAGTCAAACCCGAGATTTGAACTAATCCGCCTCAACCCATCGTCGAAATGGCGGAAGATAACCGATCTATGCTAGAGCAACTCCAAGAACCCACCGAGGGTTACGGAGAAGCTACCGTCGTCCCGGCAATCGTTGCCAACAATTTTGAGCTTAAACACGGATTGATTAACTTGGTATCGTCTATCCAATTTTACGGATTTGAGAGGGACGATCCTCACTCTCATATCCGACGGTTTAATAAGCTTACGTCTATGATCAAATACCGTAACGTACCGGAAGAAGCTATCAAGCTAATACTCTTCCCGTTTTCACTCGAGGGGGCCGCCCGGATTTGGCTCGAAAAAAAACCCCCTCGATCGATCACCACATGGGAGGATTTAGTATCAAAATTCGTGAACGAATTCTTCCCACCGTCTAAAACAACAAGCTTAAAAAATGAAATAACAAAATTTACCCAAAGGTTTGATGAATCATTTAGTGAGGCATGGGACCGTTTTAAAGACTTACTTAGAAGATGTCCCCATCATGGTTTTTCTGAATTGCACCAACTTGATACGTTTTATAATGGTTTGAATGAAAATGATCAAGACTCTCTCAATGCCGCCGCGGGTGATAATTTGTTGACCCGATCAACGAGAGATGCCTTGTCGATTATTGAGAACAAATCCAAAGTCCGCACCTCACGTAGCAAATCGGTTGCTGCCCGAGTGAGTGCTTCACCTTCTTCCTCTTCTTTCGAAAATACGTCTAGAACCGATGCTAAGATTGATAAGCTTACGGATATGATTCAAGCTTTAGTTAAGATTACGGATGCTAAGATTAATTCTCCTCCACCCGCTCAAGTCAAAGCGGTGGAATCGACTCGTACTACTTGTGGTGGGCCGCATGCTTACTACAATTGTACCGCTACCGATGGTAATCCTTTCGAAGCTAATGCCGTAACCCGAGGTAACCAATACCGTCCTCAAATTGAATCGAATCCTCGTGTTAGTAATCAAATGGGACCTCCAGGATTTTCTCAATCGAACAATCAAACTCGTGTTAATCAGAATCAAGTTCGAGGGCCAAACGTTCAGAATCAATTCAAAGCCCCACCGAATCAATGCCCGACCCAAGGGGTCAATTATAATCAAGGGTATCAAACTTCAAGTTATCAAACTCCGCCTTTGCCTTCTAATAAATTCTCGAATTACGTTCAGCAAAATAATGCTACTATCCAAACCATGCAAACCCAGATTTCAAATTTGAGAAATGAGTTCCAATCTTCGTTGACTAGACAAAGCAATGAGTTTAAGAATGAGATTCGACTTCAGAACAACAAGATGGATGCATCTCAGAACAAGCTTAAGCACATGTTGAACGCTGTTATGTACAAAATGAGTCAACCATTAGGTTCGAGATCTCTCCCGGGTAACACCGTTGCCAACCCAAAGGCTGAGTTGAAAGCTATAACCACACGGAGTGGTAAGGCTTATGATGAACCCTTGTTTCCTACTCCGCTGGTGAGGGAGGTGGAATGAGAAACCGAGGTTCTAAAAGACAATGTGCAACCCGTACCCGTCTCACCTCCAGTCATTCAGACTCTAATTCCGGAACCCGATGTTCCGAAGACTACTTCTAAGCCTTCACTTCCATATCCTTCAAGGCTTAATGACCAAAAGCTCCGTGATAAAACAGAAAACCAAATGGAGAAATTTGTTGAAATCATTCAATCCTTGAATTTTAATATAAGTTTCGCGAATGCTTTACTCCTCATGCCAAAATTTTCTTCTATGATCAAAAGTTTAGTGAGTAATAAGGAAAAGTTGACAGAGATAGCTAAAACCCCTTTGAATGAAAACTGCTCGGCGGTGCTCCTCAAGAAACTTCCTGAAAAGTTAGGAGACCCCGACAAATTTATTATACCTTGTGAGTTCCCGGGAATAGTGAAATGCTCCGCCTTGGCCGATCTCGGCGCGAGTATTAACTTGATGCCCCTTTCGATCTATAACAAGCTTTCTTTCCCGGATCTCACTCCTGCTCGAATGACTCTTGAACTCGCGGACCGCTCGACCACCATTCCGAGAGGTATCGCCGAGGACGTCTATGTGAAAGTAGGACCACTTCACTTTCCCGCCGACTTCGTTGTCGTTGACTTTGATGCTGACCCTCGAGTACCTCTTATTCTCGGGAGATCTTTCTTAAGAACAGGACGTGCGATGATTGACGTTTATGAAGGAGAAATCACCTTACGATCTCATAAAGAAACTGTCTCGTTTAACATTAATCATCCTTCTAGATACTCCTCCAACTATGATGATGCTTCTATCAATTGGATCGACGTTCTCGATATTGCCACGGAGGAGTATGCTCAAAAGCTTCTTGGTTTTTTGGGTGGCAATCCCACCCTTCCTTCTGAAAATCTTGAACCATCTTCTGAACCGATAATTGCCGACTCTTCCCCCTCTCTTACTCCGTTTGAGGGAGGTGGCTTCTTTTTGGAAGATATCGATGAATTTCTTGCTATTGATGAACCGATTCCACCGGGAATTGATGATGAATTTATGATTCGGAGGGAGATATTCTTTATCTTGAACAATTGTTAAATGAAGATCCATCACCGTCACTCCCTCCGAAAGAAATCACGATTGAAGAACTCAAAGAAGTTAAACAGATTGAATCCAAAAAACCTCTGGAGCCGGAGCTCAAAGATTTAGCTCCTTATCTTGAATACGCTTTTCTCGAAGAACCAAACAAGTTTCCCGTCATTATTGCTAAGAATTTTAAAGATGAGGAGAAAACCAAACTTTTGGCTGTCCTTAAAAAGCATAAGAGTGCCATCGCTTGGCAAATTTCCAACATTAAAGGCATAAACCCACGTTTTTGTACTCACAAAATCTTAATGGAAGATGATTTCAAGCCCGTCATACAACAACAACGAAGGTTAACCCGAAGATCCATGAAGTTATCAAAAAGGAAGTTCTTAAACTCCTTAATGCTGGAATAATCTACCCGATCTCAGATAGTTCATGGGTTAGCCCTATTCATTGTGTCCCGAAGAAGGGAAGGATAGCCGTCATTGCCAATGAGGAAAATGAGTTTATTTCCACACGCCTCGTCACCGGATGGAGGGTGTGTATTGATTACCGGAAGTTGAATGATGCTACAAGGAAAGACCATTTTCCGCTACCTTTAATGGATCAAATGCTCGAACGTCTAGTGGGGAATGAGTTCTATTGTTTTCTTGACGGATTCTCCGGTTACTTCCAAATTCCGATCGACCCGCAAGATCAAGAGAAGACGACTTTCACTTGCCCTTATGGAACGTTTTCTTACCAACGAATGCCATTTGGCTTATGCAATGCTCCCGGCACGTTCCAAAGGTGCATGATGGCGATTTTCCATGATATGATCGAGAAGACTATGGAGGTGTTCATGAATGATTTCTCGATTTATGGAGATTCTTTCACTTCTTGCCTCTCTCATCTGGACCTCATGCTACAAAAGTGTGAAGACACCAATTTGGTCTTGAATTAGGAGAAATGCCATTTCATGGTTCGAGAGGGCATTGATAAGATATCCAAATCAGGAATTGATGTCGACCGAGCTAAAGTCGACGTTATTGCTAAGTTACCTCATCCCACCACCGTCAAAGGTATTCAGAGTTTTTTGGGTCATGCCGGTTTCTATCGCCGTTTCATTCAAGATTTCTCTAAGATAGCCCGCCCTCTGACCCATCTCCTCGAAAAGGATGCTCCGTTTATCTTTACTAATGAATGAATTAAAGCCTTTAACATACTCAAAAAGAAATTAACCGAGGCTCCGATCTTAGTTGCCCCGATTGGGATTTGCCCTTTGAGTTTATGTGTGATGCAAGTGATTACGCAATTGAGGCAGTCTTGGGGCAACGAAAGTCAAAAAATTTTCAACTCATACACTATGCGAGTAAGACATTGTCTGAGGCCCAACATAATTACACAACCACATAAAAAGAATTATTGGCCGTAGTTTATGCTTTCGAGAAGTTTAGACCCTACCTTGTCTTATCGAAGACCATAGTGTATACCGACCATTCTGCCCTTAAGTACCTTTTGGCAAAGCAAAATGTTAAGCCCCGATAACTTCGGTGGGTTCTTCTTCTTCAAGAATTTGATGTCACCATTCTTGTTGGAATCACTCCTAAACTAGATTTCAAGTGTTGGTAATTAATATGTAATAGTTAGCTTAATATGGCTTTTATGTTAGTAATCATGCCAAGGCTTTTGTAGAAAGCCCATAAGCCTTGGCCCAAGCCCATAAAGGAAAGGAAGGGAACTTGCATGTTGCCCTAGTTCCTTCCTATAAATAATGCTTGTAAACCCTCACTTGAGGGTTGGTTGTTCAATTCATACATTCACTCTACGCATAACCTTTCTTAGTATCATACGTGTGTGTGTTTGGTTTTGTTCATCCGATCACTTCTCTTCTATTTCTTATATTGATACTTGTGTTATAAATATGGGAACCTAACAGTGGTATCAGAGCCAAATAGTTGGGTGAAAAGCTTTTGTTTTTGAAGTTTTTTGGTTTTACGCGTAACACGGGTTACAAACTTTTCACGCTTAAAAAATTCGATTTTTACACTTTTCAATCCAAGATTCTTGTACTTTCAAAGTTTTTAGGTGTTAAAATTTCAGTTTTAAGCAAAAAAGTTTCAAACTTTACGTGTAATTCTTCGTTTTTAAGCTAGGTTTCATATGTGGGTTTATTTCTACGCATAAGGTGTTTAGAAGTTTTGGATCATCAAGTTTCACATTTTTGTGTTATTTTGGTGATATTGAAGCTATTTCATCACAGAAATATGGTTTAGAATCATTTTTGGCTAAGAATTCGTTTTGGTTACATTTTAAGCGTAACAAAACCCTAATATTACGCGTAAGTCATCTGTGGTTTGATCTTCAGTTTTCGTGGTTTACTCAGTATTTTCTTGCTTGGATAAGCCTGAAAACACTTCGACTTTGGATATCATTTACACTGTGATAGTGTAAAGGATTTTTTGGGCAAAACCCTAATTTTACGCATAAGCTCAAACTTATGCGTAGAACTCTTTACGCCTAATATTTTTCTTACGCCTAAGCCTTGTCTTACGCATAAGCTAATCCTACGCATAAGTTTTCTACGCCTAACTTTCAGTTTACGCCTAATCTTAGTGTTTCTCAACTCTTACGCGTAAGCTAATCCTACGCGTAAATATCACTTTTACGCGTAAGTTTGGTGTTTTGACGCATAAGTATTACTTTGCCTAAACTTGGTTTCTACACCTAAGGACACTTCATCAATAACGTTTCATTCGACTACAAAGATCCATTTTACAACACAAGTTTTCAACATGTCTCAACCACCATACTCTAACTACTTTCCTTACACGTATAATCAACAACAACAACAACAACTAAGTCCACAGCATCAACAATTCAATCAACAACAACAAATTTATCAACAACAATTTAACCAACAACATTATCCACAACAAGGAGCAATTCCACCTCAAATGGTTCAACCACCACCTAGTTTTCAAGTACAACCTTACACAAACGCCTACAATCAACATCCATCCAGGAATACTATGAAGGAACCGTCTTGGTTTGCAAAGATGTGTGAAGCTTTAAGTAGCCAACAATCCATTCATGAGGCAGGATCACTTGATAGACCTCCAATGCTCACTCCCAAAAATTATGATCAATGGGTGATTAGGTTCTTTAGGTTTTGTGATCTAAAGAAGCCACATGGAAAGTTCTTTAAGAAGGTCATCATGGAAGGACCATTTCAGATGCCTATTGTCGTTACACCCGGAGATCCAAATGCTATTCCACCAAGAGATGATCTCACAAACATTGCAACTGTCGCTGACCTTTCTGGTGATGAACTTCTACATTTCAAAGCTGATGAACTAGCAATGCAATACATCCTTTTAGGATTACCCAATCCAATCCTTCGAAGTGTTGATGCTCAAAAGACTGCTAAGAAAATGTGGGAACATATCCATCTTCTTATGGAAGGCACTGAACTTAATCAAGAAGACATGGAATCCAAAATTTACTTGGCTTATGAACACTTCATGATTGAACCCGGAGAGACATTAGTGTCATATCATCATTGATTCTCAGACATCATCAATGACTTGGACAAACACAACATCATCATGCCAAGAATTGCTGTTAACACTAAGTTCCTAAGTAGTCTTGGTCCTGAGTGGGAAAAATATGTCTTTTTCATCCGTCAAGCGAAGAATCTTCATCATGCTACTTACGGATTGTTGTACGACTATTTGAAGCCCCACAAAAAAGAATTTGACAAATAAAGGACTATCCGTGGACTCCCGGCCCCACCGTCACTTCCGGACAATCAACAACTTGCTTTGTGGGCTCAAACTAGTTATCATCCTTAACCCGCTCCTCAACCAACTGCAACAATTACACCATATGATCCGTCACAGCAACAATCTCAATAAACTCAATTGGTTCCATACAACAACAACAATGATCAAGCACTTTACAGTGAAGCTAATGAGGACTATGAAGCTTTCGATGCATTGCAACAAGGATTTGTTATGATTGCTAAAGCCTTCGGCCGATATACAAACATGTCCAACAATCGCATTCGCTCCTCATCAAACACAAGGAATCAGGCTGTCGTGAACAATGGACGTGTTGAAGTTCAGAATCGTGGTTATGGTCGTCAGATGGGAGGTGTTCAAGGGTTTAATGCTATGGGAAGGAATAATATGGCTACTCCATGATATGTGCTAAAACACATATCATTTCTTTATCAAATCAGACCCAAAATGACCAAGAAAGAGCCGTTTATTGCTAATATTTGTTGTTTTCTTGAGTTTGTGCATGTGCAGGTCCGGATATGATGAAACAGACAAAAAGAAGCCAAAACCGAAGAAAACCGGGCACGAGAGAAAGAAGAGTGCAAAAGCCGATGCTGGGATGCTGATTTTATGGACTTTGATGCTTAAAAGTGACAAATTACGGAGTCGTGGATCATGTTCGGGGATTTTTCTCATTTTCACCATCACTTTACCAATTCACCAAAAATAACCCTTACCTTTTCACAATTACACATTTGGCCCTTGGTTTTTGCAAAGTTAACATAATTGATCCTTAAATATTTCATGTAAATTAAATTAAAAGTCCAAATAAGCCAAATCCAAATACCAAAACAAATAAAAGGCCCAAACACCACCCCAAGCCCATCCATCCTGAATTATCTTACCCGGTTTACAATTATCCACGGTCAAACATTCATAAACCCGGTTAAACCCCAACTTTACCAACCCGGTCAAACAAATTATCCTTAGTCAAAGTAATATTAAAAATCCCCCAACCCTTCCAAACGCGCCAAAGTAAAACCAGATAACACCCATTTTTACTGTATACCCATCTTCACCCCATTTACCTGGCTCACCCACAATTTACCCGTACAATTAAAAGCTTCCAGAAGGGTCTGACGCATCTGACACATGTGTGACACATGAGGATTGCCAAGGTGTCATATTGGAGCATCCTCATTGGTTGAAACACCTCATAGAAGTGATCCTGTGGCTGTGGTTGATTTGGATGACATAATAGGATGATCAAAGGCTCAGATTCAAGAACCCAGAAGCTTCCCAAAGCTCCTCATCAGCTATTTAAACCCATCTTCAGTCACATTGATGGTCGTCCAATTTCTTAAGCTTTTAGAGAAATTTTGACCTTCTTAATTCCTTGTCTTTAAATTTGTTTTCAGTAGCTTAATTTGTAATCAGTATAATTGTAATTTCAACTTTCTTTAATGCAATTTATATTCTCATTTTAATTACTTGCAATTTCAAATTCTAAATCTAAATGTTACTGTTCACAAGCTTTTGTTATTGTTATCATAAGCTCACATAAGCTTAATTCAGCTTATGTGAGTTTGTTTCAGCTTTTATTTGATTTGAACTTAAGTTTTTAATCAAAAGTTAAAAAAGTCAAGGAAAAGTCAAAGATCAAAAGTCAATCTGTTTCAGGTTAATTTCTGGTTTTAGTTTGTTAAAATGATGAGTTTCATGTTTACATAAGTTTTTAATTCAGTTTTAGTTCGATTCTCATCAAGTTTGTAGTTTAGGATATTAAAGAAGTGTTTGGTTTATCCTTGTTTTGATAGTTAAAGTGAACTTGGGTAGTCTAATCTGAGTTGGGGAAGTTTCAAAACTGGTTTTGACATTGTTTCATTCAATTCCTCAAGTTTTACAAGTCACATTTGAGTTTGCTGCATTTGCAGACTAGTATCTAGTCTTCATTATTTTAGATTTAGTTTAGGTTTACTTATTTGCTCATTCATTAGAATCTAGCATTAGGAATTACCTAGTTTCCCTTAGAAGTAAGTAAGTGCTTGCTAGGTTCCTTTATTTTTCAGTTGCATTTAGACCTGTTGTCCATTATTTTTGCTTTTAGTCTGCTACAGCAATCTGTTGTACCCAAATCAGATTTTCAGCTTTACATCTGCTTAGGAATTTAATAATTTTGCTTAATTTTTAATTCCTCCTGTTGATTCTAGTGTAGAGATTACATGAGTTGATTAGAATAGGTCTTTAGTGCTTAATTACCAGCTTGAATTTTGTCTGCAAATCCCATTTCACATCCCTGAACTGCTCTATTCATCAGATCCAATAGTTCTCATATAGCTTATAGTTATTGAATTTTAATTTCTTCATCGTTAGTCCTCTTAAGCTGATAT
The DNA here is from genome assembly GCA_019973895.1 of Chrysanthemum seticuspe. Classification (NCBI taxonomy): domain Eukaryota; kingdom Viridiplantae; phylum Streptophyta; class Magnoliopsida; order Asterales; family Asteraceae; genus Chrysanthemum; species Chrysanthemum seticuspe. The sequence continues at coordinate 205,583,762 of BPTQ01000001.1, forward strand.
TTTGGATATTAGATCTCTTGCTGGTTGTCTTTCACATGGCTATTTTAGTTTATTTTTAGGAATTTTTTTAGCTAGCTTAAATTAGTGCTTAAAGTGGCTAGTATAGGGCCGTTTGGAATTAAGACGTAGAAACTGATTTGTGCTCATTTGCTTATATCTTGTGCTTTTTAGGTCCATTTCAGTTGCAGAAGGTTATTTTAGCATAGTTTAGGTTAGATTTCAGTTTAGGTAGCTTATGGAAACTTGTGGTTAGCTTATTGCTTATTGTAAGTGCTTATTCATTCAAGTATTGTGCCCTAATCATAGTTCTTGTACTCCAAATTGGTTTCTGTTATTTTTCCCTAGTTCTCTATATTATTTTATAGTAATCTGGAAGTTTTTATATTTTTTACTGTTCATTTGCTATTTTTCTTCATTTTATGTCATTTTCTAGCATTTTTAATTAGCATTTAATCCTAATAATTCAGAAAATGTTCAGAAAAATGCAATTTAAATTTTCTTAGTTTTAGAAAAATAAAAATGTCTTAAAAAGTATTTTTCCAGATTTTTCTTAGCTTAATTAGTATTTTCTAGCATTTTATTAGTTTTTAATAGTATTAAATTCATAATAAATTCATAAAAAGTAAAAAAAAAAATGTGATTCCAGTTCTGAAAATTCTTTTTAGTTATTTAAGATTTTTGAAAAATAGTTTTGTAATTTTCTAGCTTATTTTCCTAATTTCTAGTATTTCAAGTCTATTTTAAATATCTTAAATTAGTTTTTAATTCAAAATAAATCAGGAAAAATCCAAAAAATTAGTTTTAATTCACAAATAATTTTCAAATATCATTCTTAGCTGTAGAAAAATAGAAGTTCATTTTCACGAGTTTAAATTAGCATAGTTGCATTTATTTCGCGTTTCATTAATTACGTTTTATTGCGTTTTTAGTTTAAATTTGCATAACTAGTCATAATTACTTATTTGCATTATAATTTCTGTAGTTTTAATTGCTTTCCTTTATATTTCCTTGCCTTGTAGATTAGAAAACCCAAAATTCCTTATTTCCCATTCGAATCCCGAATCGCGACGTGAGTTGTCAAACTCCATTCATCCCTCGTTGGGAAAACGACCCGGGAAATACATTCCTTTGTATTTCTTCGGAAAATATCTTGTGTACGAAAACGATCAAATCAAAAAATGGCGCCGCTGCCGGGGAGGGCTTGTAGTGAGTTTTCGTATTCCGTCTCGATTCGCGGTTTTTGAAGATCCTTCCTCGTGAAGTTACCGTTGTGTTTTTGTACATATTACTTTTATAAAAACTCAAAAAGATTTTCCTTTTCAAAATTTGTTTTACTTTTATGTTTTCTATTTATAAAAACCCAAAAATAATCGTCTTTATCCTCTTAACCGTCAATTCTTTATCTCTTTACCATCTGGAACCGTTTAATTCTATCATCTTTATCTTCTAAACCGATAATTCTATCTTCTTATCCCTCTATATGTTTAATTCTAATGGCGGACACGCGTACGATGTCGTAATTGCTCCAAGTACCCGTCGAGGGTTACGAAGATGCTATCGTTGTACCGGAGGTTCTTTCCGAAAATTTCGAGATACAAACCGGTTTAATTCAGCTAATTATGTCAAATCCTTTCTATGGTTTCGAGAGGGACGATCCTTATGCTCACATCAGATGGTTTGATAATTTAATTTCGACTATAAAGTATAAGTATGTTCCTCATGCCACAATTAAGTTGATGTTATTCTCATTTTCTCTCGAGGGGGCAGCCCGGAATTGGCTCGATAAAGAACCCCCTCAATCGATCACTGCTTGGGAAGATCTCGTTTCAAAAATTTTAAATCGTTTCTTTCCTTATTCTAGAACGAAAAATCTTAAGAACGAAATTACGAACTTCCAGCAGCGTTTTGATGAAAGTTTTGGTGAGGCATGGGAAAGATTCAAAGATCTCCTACGAAAATGCCCACATCATGGTTTTTCGGAATTACTCCAGATCGATATATTCTACAATGCTTTAACGCAAACCGATCAAGATTCACTTAATACAGCCGCCGGTGGCAATATCTTGTATCGTACCCCTAGGGATATATTGACAATCATCGAGAACAAATCAAAAGTTATGACATCAAGAAATAAACCGGTTAAGATGGCTGAGCTTACTAATGATATTCGATGCATGCAGCAAAAACCAGAGCCCGTTGATACCGTTTCCAAAAGATGTGATTATTGTGGTGGTCCCCATCCTTTTTACGATTGTCAAGCCACCGATGACGACGTCTACAATGCTACAACAACCCAATATCACAAGACTTTCGTTTTCGATGATGATGAGGATTCCATTCAAATGAAAGAATATTATGAGAGTTTGTCGGCTGAAACCACTCCCATCTCTGAGCCTTTCATTTCCGACCCTTCCCCTTCTCTCACACCGGTTGAGAGAAGTAACATCTTTTTGGAAGAGGTCGATGATTCTATGTCTTCGATAGTTGTTGATCCCGTTGACTCTCTCATAATGGGGGACGAGCCTCGTAGCACTATTCCGGAAACGGAATCGTCTTGTGTTGAGAGCCTTGACCCAATCCCAAGTGAGTCCGAGGATATATCTGACAGTGATTGTGATTCGCTTTTGTGTGATTCTCTTGACATTTCCGAGGTTACTTCCGGGATTTTCTCAAATCCAGTTTTCAAGTTCAGTAATGACTACACCTTTTGTGAAGTTAATCCTCTTTTCGACAAAGATTTTGAGTCCGATTCAGAGACCACAACGGAAGTGGTGGATATTGCTAGCTCTCAGAGCACACCACTTGTCCCATCTCTGTATTCCGACTTTTCTCTCCCGTCATGTGATGTTGTGCAAGATGAAGAAAGTAATGAATCCGACACTAAGGATATTATGGAGATTGATTTCGAAATGGTTGAAGAAGATATCCTTGATAAGCCGCCAAGTGATTCTGATATGGAAGAAATCGACTTATCCATTTATGACTTGATACCACCGGGTATTGAGGATGCTGATAATGATAACCCCGAGGGGGATGTGTTGTTATGTGATGGATATTTTGACTCCCCTTCTTCTGATGAGTCCACCATCACTTATCCCGTTGAGCCCTCATGTGAAGACAAGATTTTCAACCCCGGGATATTCGACATAGATGAGCTTTATGCTAAAAACGTTGTTCGAGATAAGGATCCTCTGATGGATGCCTTCATTGTTGAGCCTACACATCTTATCATTTACCATGAGCTCCCGTCTTCTTTGGAGTTTTCTCTTTCTTATCCATCATCCCTTCGACCACCCGCAAAACCACCGGATGATGGATTATTCTTTCATGATATACCTTTTGTGCTTGAGCCCGACACTTTCTTTCCCACCCATCCCGCCCAGTCTCTTTCCTTCGGGAATGAAGACACCGTTTTTGACCCTGGTATCTCTACCGCTTGCTTCCCCAAGGACAAATGAATTCGGGGACGAGTCAGGCTAGCGACTCGGTGATCAAAAACAGTAGCGCTTCGTGGGAGGCACCCCATGCTTATCTCTATCTTCTTTCTATTTTCTAATAAGTGACGTGAAGGGGTTAGCCTCTTCGATTTCTCGTGTTTGGTTGTTTGTGATATTGTGTTTAGGATGTTCCCGATATGAAGACTCTCGTGCTCGAAGTTTGTCATTTTCTCCACTCGAGTTTCATGATCGTTGCTTATGGAAATCCTATATCCTAATCTTATCGACTAACGTTTATCTTTGAGCATACTTAATAAACGGCTTTTAGATTTTCGTTGATACCCTTGCTTTAAACATTGAGGACAATGTTTCGTTCTAGTCTGGGGTAGGGTAATCTTCGATTTGATTTGACCGCACTTGCTTATTTTTGTCGTGAACTCTCGTAACCCCGTTTTTCCTTACAAATTAAAAAATTGTGCAAAAATGTGAAAAATTTAAAATTTTTCGTGAGCTTTTGTTAGTTTTATGATCAAAAAGTTCTTGCTAGTCTCTTAGAAGTTTCTTTAAATATGCGCTTTTCTTGATATAGTCTTTGCTAATTGCTTAGACAAGAGGCTATAAAATGCGATTCTAGCTCTCAAGGCCAGGAATTTGCAAGCTTCCCTAAGTGATTTTAAATATGCGAAGCTTAAACAAGATTTTGCTAGTTTCTAATAAGTGATTTTGAAAATGCGAGACTTGAGATTATTGACGAAGCAATTGCTAAGTTAATATATGTTTTGACACCTTGTTGACTTTCCGCTGGTGAGAGTAGGAATAGAATTCTGACTTGACCGGGCGTGTTGAGCTCTAGCTTGTTCCCTTAACCATAGGTAATCTAAAAAATTATCGGCTAAGCATCCGCGGATCTCATTATTTGGGATTTTAAATTTGCGGAGATCGAGAAATGATAGAGTTACTTATGAGTTTAGATGCTAAGCGTGGAGTAGTTGGTTCTCTTTAGAGCCCATCGAAGGTACTTATGGCTTTTTGTTCCCACAAAATTGTTTCACCCCATATCTGTCTAATAAATAATTAGAGATGTTGAGTTTTTGGCGATAGTTAGTTCTTTATCTTCTTAAAAGAATCTTTGTTTTAAAAATTGGGTACACATCAAGGATCCGTATTAAATAAATAAGCAAGTAATACGTGAAAAGTAATAAGTAAAGTTATGAGCTGCGGTGTCGAGATCGGACCCTTGGATCTTTAGCCGGGATTGAGTGAGGTCTTAGCCTAGCCAGCCGGGATCCTCATTTCATGAAGCCTATAGTCTTGGAATTACCCCGTGAAGCTCCGTAGTTCATAGCTCGTATAAGTAAAAGTATAAGTGCAAAAAAAAAAAAAAAAAAAAAAAAAAAAAAAAAAAAAATTGATGTTGAAAAATGAAAAAGCCAAAAGTATAAGTGAATAAAAATTCCTTGATGTGGACCTCATTTTTGGAACAATGGTTCTTGAGAGAAGATGGATAACTAATTATCGACTTGGCTTTATATCTTTATCGGAATAAATGTTATCGAAACGAGAAGTTGAAGAAATTCATTTCTCACAAAAATAAAAAAAATCTAGAGGAAAATAGGAAAATGGGAGCAAAAGGTAATTACACAAGTAACTTCCATGGGTAGTGTTAGCATCTAGAGTCATATTTAACAATGATTTCGATTTTACACTTAGTTTGGGAGCTTGTGAAAAATCAGGGACGATGTATTCTATCCGTATGGTCACTTCACGCTGTGTTGTGTTTTCTACTCCGTGATCCTAATATGTCTTTTGAAAAATGTTGGAGTTATTGATCGACATGAAAGTTCAACAAACTGTCACTCATAACCGGAATGTGCTTAATTGTAATATCTATACATGTGAATTGAAAGGTAAACGGGGCGTTTTTAGAATTAAGGCTTTCTTAATCTCTTTTGAGGAATCTTTGCTACTTCTTCATAGGTTTAGTAGAAAGAGATTGAAATCCTTGGTTTTAGAAGCATGAGTTGATTGCATTGCGTGAGGACACGACAATGGTCTCGTCTAGGGTATTTTGATATGTGCTAAAACACATATCATTTCTTTATCAAATCAGACCCAAAATGACCAAGAAAGAGCCGTTTATTGCTAATATTTGCTGTTTTCTTGAGTTTGTGCATGTGCAGGTCCGGATATGATGAAACAGACAAAAAGAAGCCAAAACCGAAGAAAACCGGGCACGAGAGAAAGAAGAGTGCAAAAGCCGATGCTGGGATGCTGATTTTATGGACTTTGATGCTTAAAAGTGACAAATTACGGAGTCGTGGATCATGTTCGGGGATTTTTCTCATTTTCACCATCACTTTACCAATTCACCAAAAATAACCCTTACCTTTTCACAATTACACATTTGGCCCTTGGTTTTTGCAAAGTTAACATAATTGATCCTTAAATATTTCATGTAAATTAAATTAAAAGTCCAAATAAGCCTAATCCAAATACCAAAACAAATAAAAGGCCCAAACACCACCCCAAGCCCATCCATCCTGAATTATCTTACCCGGTTTACAATTATCCACGGTCAAACATTCATAAACCCGGTCAAACCCCAACTTTACCAACCCGGTCAAACAAAGTATCCTTAGTCAAAGTAATATTAAAAATCCCCCAACCCTTCCAAACGCGCCAAAGTAAAACCAGATAACACCCATTTTTACTGTATACCCATCTTCACCCCATTTACCTGGCTCACCCACAATTTACCCGTACAATTAAAAGCTTCCAGAAGGGTCTGACGCATCTGACACATGTGTGACACATGAGGATTGCCAAGGTGTCATATTGGAGCATCCTCATTGGTTGAAACACCTCATAGAAGTGATCCTGTGGCTGTGGTTGATTTGGATGACATAATAGGATGATCAAAGGCTCAGATTCAAGAACCCAGAAGCTTCCCAAAGCTCCTCATCAGCTATTTAAACCCATCTTCAGTCACATTGATGGTCGTCCAATTTCTTAAGCTTTTAGAGAAATTTTGACCTTCTTAATTCCTTGTCTTTAAATTTGTTTTCAGTAGCTTAATTTGTAATCAGTATAATTGTAATTTCAACTTTCTTTAATGCAATTTATATTCTCATTTTAATTACTTGCAATTTCAAATTCTAAATCTAAATGTTACTGTTCACAAGCTTTTGTTATTGTTATCATAAGCTCACATAAGCTTAATTCAACTTATGTGAGTTTGTTTCAGCTTTTATTTGATTTGAACTTAAGTTTTTAATCAAAAGTTAAAAAAGTCAAGGAAAAGTCAAAGATCAAAAGTCAATCTATTTCAGGTTAATTTCTGGTTTTAGTTTGTTAAAATGATGAGTTTCATGTTTACATAAGTTTTTAATTCAGTTTTAGTTCGATTATCATCAAGTTTGTAGTTTAGGATATTAAAGGAGTGTTTGGTTTATCCTTGTTTTGATAGTTAAAGTGAACTTGGGTAGTCTAATCTGAGTTGGGGAAGTTTCAAAACTGGTTTTGACATTGTTTCATTCAATTCCTCAAGTTTTACAAGTCACATTTGAGTTTGCTGCATTTGCAGACTAGTATCTAGTCTTCATTATTTTAGATTTAGTTTAGGTTTACTTATTTGCTCATTCGTTAGAATCTAGCATTAGGAATTACCTAGTTTCCCTTAGAAGTAAGTAAGTGCTTGCTAGGTTCCTTTATTTTTCAGTTGCATTTAGACCTGTTGTCCATTATTTTTGCTTTTAGTCTGCTACAGCAATCTGTTGTACCCAAATCAGATTTTCAGATTTACATCCGCTTAGGAATTTAATAATTTTTCTTAATTTTTAATTCCTCCTGTTGATTCTAGTGTAGAGATTACATGAGTTGATTATAATAGGTCTTTAGTGCTTAATTACCAGCTTGAATTTTGTCTGCAAATCCCATTTCACATCCCTGAACTGCTTTATTCATCAGATCCAATAGTTCTCATATAGCTTATAGTTATTGAATTTTAATTTCTTCATCGTTAGTCCTCTTAAGCTGATATTTTGGATATTAGATCTCTTGCTGGTTGTCTTTCACATGGCTATTTTAGTTTATTTTTAGGAATTTTTTTAGCTAGCTTAAATTAGTGCTTAAAGTGGCTAGTATAAGGCCGTTTGGAATTAAGACGTAGAAACTGATTTGTGCTCATTTGCTTATATCTTGTGCTTTTTAGGTCCATTTCAGTTGCAGAAGGTTATTTTAGCATATTTTAGGTTAGATTTCAGTTTAGGTAGCTTATGGAAACTTGTGGTTAGCTTATTGCTTATTGTAAGTGCTTATTCATTCAAGTAGTGTGCCCTAATCATAGTTCTTGTACTCCAAATTGGTTTCTGTTATTTTCCCTAGTTCTCTATATTATTTTATAGTAATCTGGAAGTTTTTATATTTTTTACTGTTCATTTGCTATTTTTTTTCATTTTATGTCATTTTCTAGCATTTTTAATTAGCATTTAATCCTAATAATTCAGAAAATGTTCAGAAAAATGCAATTTAAATTTTCTTAGTTTTAGAAAAATAAAAATGTCTTAAAAAGTATTTTTTCCAGATTTTTCTTAGCTTAATTAGTATTTTCTAGCATTTTTATTAGTTTTTAATAGTATTAAATTCATAATAAATTCATAAAAAGTCAAAAAAAAATGTGATTCCAGTTCTGAAAATTCTTTTTAGTTATTTAAGATTTTTGAAAAATAGTTTTGTAATTTTCTAGCTTATTTTCCTAATTTCTAGTATTTCAAGTCTATTTTAAATATCTTAAATTAGTTTTTAATTCAAAATAAATCAAGAAAAATCCAAAAATTAGTTTTAATTCACAAATAATTTTCAAATATCATTCTTAGCTGTAGAAAAATAGAAGTTCATTTTCACGAGTTTAAATTAGCATAGTTGCATTTATTTCGCGTTTCCTTAATTACGTTTTATTGCGTTTTTAGTTTAAATTTGCATAACTAGTCATAATTACTTATTTGCATTATAATTTCTGTAGTTTTAATTGCTTTCCTTTATATTTCCTTGCCTTGTAGATTAGAAAACCCAAAATTCCTTATTTTTCCATTCGAATCCCGAATCGCGACGTGAGTTGTCAAACTCCATTCATCCCTCGTTGGGAAAACGACCCGGGAAATACATTCCTTTGTATTTCTTCGGAAAATATCTTGTGTACGAAAACGATCAAATCACTCCACAACAACAGAGAGCTCAAGTGGTTGAACAGGGGAATGCTCATAATGGGATGAATGGTCTTCGTTGCTACAACTGTAATGAGAAGGGTCACCTGGCTAATGCATGCCCAAAGCCGAGGACTAGAGGCAATGCTTATCACAAGGAGGCTTTACTTTTGGATCTTAAGGATGAAGCTGGTGGAATCCTCACAACCAAAGAACAGAGCTTTATGGCAGATGCAGACTCAGATGATGATATGGAGGACTTGCAGGCTAATGCAGCAGTGATGTTGATTGCACAAATGCAAGCTCTCCACATGAGTGACACAAGCCTAGTGTATGACACTGATGGCTTGTCTCATGTACCCGAACAAACCATATTCATCACTGATCTTATATCTCAGCCAACATCTAAATCCGACGAGGATCAGAATGTTCAACATGAGCCGTCCACATCTCACTCTGACGATTCTCAACTAGACCCCGTAGTTACATTTGATGATCAAGATGACCTTATGGTTACCTTTGATACTCAAATTGACTCTGTGGTTATACTTGAGGATCTGAATAGTGATCATGTTGTGACTCACGTTGAACACGCTGAACCTTTGCCTAATCCAGATGTTGATCTCTTACTTAAAGATTATCAATCCCAAATGGATGAATGTCATTCATTAAATCAACAATTACACAGTAAAAATGCACTGTTAACCAGGGATATTGAATGCTTAAAACGACAACTCAATTTTTTCAAAACTCAAGAAAAACGTGAAAAAGGTTTTGAAGTCGCTTTTGATAAATCACACCAAAACAAAAAATCTTTAGAACGACAGATTCGTGATCTAGCCGCATCGAAGAATGCTTTGTTGTCTCAAATAGAACAACTGACACATGAACATAAAAAACAACTTAACGCTCTTACTTTGGAAACTCAAAAATCCAAGTCTGAGTTGTTAACTTGTCAAAAACAGTTCTATGAGTACAAAAAGCATTCCACGAAACGAATAGATGACTATCTTGAGGAAATTGTCGACTTACAAAACAAAATCAAAGAGTTTCGAACTGTTGTTTATAAACATGGTGAATCAATCACAACGATTCAAAAGTTTACTTTCAAACCAAATCCAATTGGATATGGACCGAATCTTGCTGATTACAAACCTAAGTTTTCAAACAGAGCATTCAAACCAAACCCTGAAGTTTACAGTGCAGAACATAGAGTTGATGATTCAATTATGAGTGTTGTTGAATATAACCGTCAAGAGGAATTAGATGCAGAAGACGAGAGTCGATCAAAATTAGAAAAGGTTATTTATAACAAACCATTTAACTATTCAAAAGTCGTCACTTTCGTTGGACAAAATGATTTTTCTAACACACCTTGGGTTATCACACCTACTTCTGAGGGTCCCCTTTCCAATAAAGTACAAATTAATGGTCCTTTACCTTCACTTAGTGAAATAAAACCATTAGCCGAACAATGTAAAGTTATAAAATATTTTGAAACATTCATTCGGACATCAAACTTTTGGAACGTGAAATTGAATTTCATTCTGAAATAAAAATTGAACATTTTCAATCGCCTCTTGCGCGTGCACAAAGAGATATTCTTCAGAAACGAATTTTACCTCATGTCCGAAATTTGAAAAATTGTGCTATTTATTGGGAAAGGGATTTTCACAAGGAGCTTGGACTTATGAAAAGAGTTTTCGAACAAACAGAAACATCAATTTCAAATACAAAACGTAAAAAGAAGATGTTACGAAAAGATGTTGATCGACTCTTGGAAGATGTTATCTGTGCTGATATCCATAATGTTGTGTTATTGCATTCTTTGTCATATGCATCTGATTATATCTCTGCTGATTCTGTTGATTCTGTTGAAATTGTTGAGAATACTAATAATGTGCATCAGATCGAGTTAAAAGTTGAAAATGAACGACTGTTAAACGAGTTTTCAAATGAAAAACGTCGTCTTCAATGGTGTCAAAAATATTGTTACAATCGTGAACTTGCTTTGCAAAACAAAATCAACCAGTTGCATTCCAAAACTTTTAATCCAAAATTTGAGCAACTGAATGCTCAAAAAGCGTCTTTGAAATGTCAAATCTCAAAATATGAACAAGAACTTGCAAAAGTTAAAAAGGAATATGGTGTCATATTTGATTTACTCAAACAGACTCGTGATGAAGCATCAAACGAACTTGATCATTATCTTGCACACACTAAAGAAGTCCTTAATTTTTCTGGAAATCTTCGTTCTGAAAATCAAGATTTGTTGCACACTATCATTGAGTTAATGGAAAAGTTAGGAAAGTATGAACAAGTTCATATTAGCAACATTAAGAAACTTGCACCTGTAACACTTAGAAAAAGTGACCCTCGAATGCCTACTGACAAACCACAAGATACTAATGTGTTTCCCTCTACTGAAACAGGAATAGTTGCCTCTTTTCCCAGCGTCCGCACTTCACAGCCTAGGAGCAATACAAGGAAGAATAGGAAGTTGCGACCTAAGAAAAGAACAATAAAGAATGCTGAAGTAGAAGAACACCCTAGGACTTTGAATAAGACCCATGTTGCACCCACTTTAGATATTGCGTCTGACAAATGTAATGGAAAAAGTGTTGTAACGAATGTTGAACCTTTAAGTACTTTTGATATTCAGTCTGAAGCCTCTTGTGTTATTTGTCGTAAAAGTATGCTTTCTGATTGTCATGATAAATGTGTTGCTAAAGCTATCTTGTCTCGTTTACGGAATCCAAAGAAACGGAATACCTCTAGGCCCACAAATGCTTCTAAGTCTGTGCTTGGTAAACCACCCTCTTTAGATTCTAAGAAACGCATTGATGTCCCTGTAGTTCCAGAATCACTTCCAAGGAATGTAGTACCACCTAGTGCATTCACTAAGACTAAAGCAAAGACTAGTTGGAGATGGCAGAAATGGATACATAATACACTAGGATTTAAATGGATGCCTAAAATCATTGATGTGTGTATTTCGACTATAACTGCTTCGGAACCCTCTAACTCTTTGGGTTCCACATCTACTTCTATTCCATCTGTGTCGTCTGTGTGTAATGCATGTGATACAGATCATCCTTTGGATTGTTGATAGTGGCTATTCTCGACACATGACAGGCAATCTCAAACTGTTATCAAACTTCATTGCAAAGTTCATTGGCACTGTCAGATTCGGGAATGATTACTTCGCAGCTATCATGGGTTACGGAGATTACATCAATGGAAACATCGAAATTAGCAGGGTTTATTATGTGGAAGGTCTAGGTCACAATCTGTTTTCTGTTGGTCAATTCTGTGATGGAGATTTGGAAGTTGCTTTTCGGGAAAAAACTTGTTTCATTCGTGATCTACAAGGAAACGATCTTATGTCTGGCACTCGTAATTCTAGTCAGTACACAATCTCAATGCAAGACATGATTGCTTCATCTCCCATTTGTCTACTTTCAAAGGCAACATCAACAAAATCTTGGCTATGGCACCGACGTCTCTCACATTTAAACTTTCAAACCATATCCAACCTTGCTCGATACAAACTTGTTGAAGGTCTCCCGAGATTCCGGTATTCTAAAGATCACCTTTGCTCAGCTTGTGAACAAGGGAAAAGCACTCGTGCTCATTTTCCTTCAAAGGTGGAACACAACTCTCAGCATGTACTTCATCTTCTTCACATGGATTTGTGTGGCCTGATGCATGTGCAAACGATTAATGGCAAACGATACATCCTGGTAATTGTAGATGACTACTCAAGATGGACTTGGGTCTACTTTCTTCGAAGCAAAGATCAAGCTCCACAGATGATCATCACCTTTCTCACGAAAATTCAAGTTCAGCTCCGGAACAAAGTCCGACAAATCAGAACAGACAAAGGAACTGAATTTATGAATCAAACTCTTCGGGAATTTTATGAGAAAGTGGGAATTGTGCATCAAACATCTATTGCACGTACACCAGAACAAAACGAAGCTGTTGAAAGACGAAACCGCACGTTAGTGGAAGCTGCAAGAACGATGTTACTTAATGCTAAACTTCCGGATTACTTATGGGCTGAAGCCGTGTCAACTGCATGCTACACTCAGAATCGATCAATGATTACCAAGCGCCACAACAAAACACCTTATGAGCTTATCCACAACCATAAACCGAACCTCAAACACTATCATGTATTTGGATCCCTTTGTTATCCGAATAATGATCGTGATGACTTTGGTAAGCTCAAAGCCAAAGCTGACATTGGAGTCTTTATAGGATATTGTGAAAATTCTAAGGGTTTCCGGATCTGGAATCGTCGTACAAAGCAGGTTATGGAAACGATTCATGCAAATTTCGATGAGCTTACAGAAATGGCTTCTGAGCATAACAGCTTGGAACCCGGTCACAACCGTTTAAACTTTCCCCAAACCCCATCATCAGCTGAACCAAGCCCCCAACTTACTCGTCAACAAATGGAAAATCTATTTGCTCCGCTGTTTAGTGATGACATCGATAAACGTGCTCCAGGTGTATCCGCTGTTTCCGCTGCTCAACCTGATCATATTCCAATACCTGATACACCTGCTACAACAAGTACTGTTGAAGAAGCACCACCAGTTGACTCCACAACAACAGTTGAACAAACTGCTTCCAACGACGCTAAACCAGCTGATGATGTTCTGAACAATGAAGTACCCCCACCTGCAGATTTTGATCCAAATGCATTCTTTAACCCGTTTTCTAATGAAACTGCTGCACCTGATGTTGCGGAATCATCTACAAGCCATTTGAATCCTCCAAATCTGCATAATATATACCAACATCAACCCTCTACACATCGTTGGACAAAAGAGCATCCTCTTGAGAATATTATTGGTAACCCGAATCAACCAGTCGTAACTAGACAACGTCTTCACACAGATGGTGAACATTGCATTTATGCACTCACTGTCTGCCAATCTGAACCTAAAAACATTAAAGACACAATGACCAAAGACAACTGGATTGAATCCATGCAGGAAGAACTCAATCAGTTTAAACGTCTTGAAGTATGGAAACTGGTTGAAAGACCAACATGGGTCTACGTCATTGCTCTCAAATGGATGTGGAAAAACAAATTGGATGCTGAAGGGAACGTAATAAAAAATAAGTCACGTCTGGTGGCTAAGGGTTATAGACAGGAAGAGGGTATTGACTTTGAAGAATCATTCGCTCCGGTTGCTCGTCTTGAGGCTGTTCGGATATTTCTGGCATTCGCGGCTCATATGAATATAACGGTCTTTCAGATGGACGTCAAAACTGCGTTTCTGAATGGTCAACTGAAAGAAACATTCTATGTCAGCCAGCCAGAAGGATTCGTTTATCCAGAGTTCCCAAACCACGTCTACAAACTGAACAAAGCTCTGTACGGACTCAAACAAGCTCCAAGGGCGTGGTACGATAAGTTATCATCCTTCCTCATTGCCAATAAATTCACCAAAGGTTCGGTCGATCCTACACTTTTCATACAATATCACGGGGCTCACATCTTAATCGTTCAAATCTATGTGGATGACATCATTTTTGGGTCAACACATTTAAAATACTCAAATGCTTTTGCAAAACTAATGACAAAACATTTTGAAATGTCAATGATGGGTGAACTCACATTCTTTCTAGGAATGCAAGTTTATCAATCACCACGTGGTATTTTCTTGAGTCAGTTCAAATATGCCCTTGAACTTCTTACCAAATTTGGAATGCAAAACTGTGACACCTATGCCACACCAATGGCTCATACCAAGAAGCTAGACGCTGATTTACATGGGAAATTGGTGGACCATACTAAATACCGTAGTATCATTGGGTCTCTCATGTATCTAACAGCTAGCAGGCCTGATATTGTGTTTGCCGTATATCTTTGCTCCCGTTATCAGTCGAGACCAACTGAAACTCACCTCTCAGAGGCTAAAAGAATCCTCTGATACATCAAGGGAACCATTAACTTGGGGATATGGTATCCGAAGGATTCTGGTTTTGAACTAATAGCTTTTTTAGACGCTGATCACGCAGGACGGTTAGACTCACAGAAAAGTACTTCAGGAGCATTACAATTTCTTGGCGATAAACTGGTGTCATGGAAATCGAAGAAGCAGGATTGTACGTTGCTATCCTCAATAGAAGCATAATATGTAGCCATGTCGGCGTGTTGTGCTCAAGTCATTTGGATGCGCACACAACTCAAAGACTATGGTTACGTATTTGACAAAATCCCGATGTACTGCGACAATCGAAGTGCCATTGCAATCTCGTGCAACTCTGTTCAACATTCCAAATCAAAGCACATCGATCTTCGATATCATTTCATCAAGGAGCACGTGGAAAAGGGTACTGTTGAATTATACTTTGTAGGTACTGAATACCAATTGGCAGATCTCCTCACCAAAGCCTTGGCTCCTGCTAGGTTTAATGAGTTGGTCCACCGGATTGGTATGCGGTGTTTGACTTCAGAGGAACTGGATGAACTGTTTAAACATTCTTAAAATCAGTCAAACACCAAAACCTCTTTTGTAAATATTTTTCAAAAACAAAATACAAAAATATAAAATCTGATAAAATTCAAAAATATTCTTCTATCTATATTTATTTTAACATGGCAAGTACAAATCTTCCGTCAACACTCTAATCTTTCAAACTTCAGTATTTTTTTTGATCAAGTGTTGAGGGGGAGAAAGCAAATACTTTTTGGTTACATAAAACCTTGTACTTGCATGTTACCTCATCCCGGTTGTTTCTTTAATAATGGTGGTCACATTTCTGGTTTACTGACACTCCTCGGACTAAAATTTTTAAAATTTCATTGTTTCTTAAGTCGAGGGGGAGTGTCTTCATGTTTCTTTCCAAATATCTCTCGTTTGGTAACCAAAATGGAAGTTATGTACATTGGATGTAAATAGTAAAGGTGCAGGGACTAAATGTGTCAAAAGATCAAAGTATTTTTAAACAAAAACACCTCACCTAACTTTCTAAACTCATTTACTCACCTCATTTATTTCCCAACTAACTTAATCCTACGCGTAAAAATCCATCTACAAATCCGTGTTTCTGATCATCATTTTGTAAGTGTTTCTGTGTTTTTAACAAGATTTTAAACAAAGGTTTTGAGTCGTTTCAAAAACTAACGGTTAAATCTTAAACCTATGAATGATTTTGTGTTCTACGCATAAGCGTATGAACACCTAATCAAGTGTGAGTGTTTGTGGTTGAAATGGTAGTGTCAAAAAGTTTGTATAATCTCTATGATACCATTTTTATCATCAAAACTCACCCAGATACACGAATTGAATGAGATTGAAATTTAGGGTTTATGCGCTAGTTTGGGGGTTTTCAAATGTGAATGTTTCTGGTTAAAAAGATAGTTAAGTGATATTGTTTACATGATGAATTAACCAAATCTAGGGCTAGAACTTACCCAGAAACACTAATTGCGTTCAAATTGAAAGTTAGGGTTTATGTTCTTAGCATTTGGGTATTTTTGATCCACTTAGGTTTTGATGTTAAAACTTGTATAAAACAACTCACTAGCCTTCTTAGACTTACCAGAAAAAGTTTGGTGTGATTCCTATGGTTAGAACTCTTACACGTAGGAATTGAACTCTAGGGTTTATGTCTACGCGTAAATGATCTTCTACGCATAACTGCTTTAATGTGTATCCATGTTTAGAACTGATAATAATTGAATGTATGTGTTAATATTGGTGTTATGATGAATCTATTTCAGGTTTCTAAGCGTGAATAATTCAGAATCAAGGTTACTTGAACATCTACGCATAAGGATCACCTTACGCGTAGAATGTTATGCGTAAGAGAAATCTTACGCGTAACCTTTACGCGTAATGTTCTACAACGGGGACTACACGTATCCTGTGAAGGATATGCGTAAACAGTAACCTCTATGCATAAGGTTCACTCTTACGAGTAAGCCTTACGCGTAAGGTTCCATATACGCTTACGCGTAAGCTTTACGCATAAGGCCCTCTTTTCTTACGCGTAATATTTCTTACGCGTAAGTCAAGAACCTACGCATAAGCTTACGATTACGCGTATACCACTCCTGTTTACGCATAAGCTTGCAAAATCTATGCTTAAGCCTAGTTTTAACCTTAACTATGAATTGTTACGCGTGCAAACTTGTAAATAAATAAATCATAACGCCACGAAACCAAAAATGTCACTAATAAGCTTAAACGTTTAATAAGTTGTGAAAAATAAGTGAAAACTTGGACTTTAAAACTCAAAGTTAACCAACTCACGAAACTTATCACGACGTCTTTGGACTATTGGACTAACAAGTGATATTGGACTCGTAACAATCATCGCATATCACATTCAAATTATAGACAATAAAATCAACTGTTGACTAACGTAATGTCTTTCGATATGTTGGTTCTTTTGGCTAAATATCTTTCAGATCACGACATGGACGCTCAAATGCATAATGTGGAAGCACCAAACGTTCTCACTATTGAAGATATCTTCCCTCATGGCTATCCACTGAAGATCGGAAAGAATAACCTCAAAGTTGATTTTGATAGCTTCTATTGTTCTGAATCTTCGTGTCAAATAGCGGTGGATATTCTGAAGACTCACCCCTATCAGAACATGCTCACCAACTCTGCTACAATGCCGGAGATCTACATTCACCAATTCTGGCATACAATGTGAAAGATCAAAGGTCAAAATGCTGTGACGGTGACGCTCAACCACAAACAAGTCACCATCACACCAGCAGATTTGAGGGCTATTCTTTTTGTTCCCGTCATCGAACCTACCGAATACAATGCCACTCCAACTGAAGATGTAGTTCTCAAGTTCATGGTCGACATCGGATTATGAAGCTACTGGGGTTATCACAAAGTACTCATCTGTTGATCTAAAGAATATACCCCAGCCATGGAGAACCCTCTACATCATGATTGCAAAATCCGTTTCTGGACGTGATAGTGGTCATGAGCATCCCAAGCTCATGGAACTACATATATTTTGGGCATTGGTCAACATGAAACACATTGAAGTTGAAGCTCTGATATGGGACGACATGATGACTTACCTTAAAAAACTTGGCACCAAAATCCCGTATATCAGATACACCAAACTGTTGATCCAAAGAGCTCTAGGGTATAATCCTGATATTCCCTTAAGACTTAATGACCCAAATCAACACTCCACGTTGTATGAGCCCACACTCACCGTCAGATTTAAGGACTCGACAACAAAGAAACAAGGTGCAGTGTTGCCAGATCATCTTCTCACTGAAGACATCAAAAAATTGTATTCGTACAAAAGATATCTGGTAGCTGTTGATGAAGGCAAAGTAGGTTTCCTTGATGAAAAATATTCTTGTACACCGACTAGGAAAACCAGGAGAGGCAGTGCAGGAAGTGTTACAAGCACTGAGAGTCAGAGGAAGTTTCCTAAGAGGTCACATACTCTCAAAAGGAAAATTCCATCTAAAGAGGCCATCCCAATTCCCAAGCCTGAACCGCAACAAAAGCTAGTGGATGAAAGCTATGAGGAAACTGAATCAGACGAAGATGTCATCTACTCTGAAACTCCAACCGATGACACTCAAACAATAGCAAAACCTCCCAGTCCAAAAGCTGATAAAGGTAAAGGGAAAACTCCTGTGCTTGAGCATGATAAGGAAAGCTCTGAAGAAGAACCATTTGATGAGGAAAGAGACTATCAAAAGAAGTTGAAGAACCTCAGACTCAAACATCTTGCTGATGAATTTGTACTGGATCAAACTCGTGGCCCCGGAGGGTCAAGTGGTGGAACTCAAGCCACACCAGTTTCCGATGCGGTTAATCAACCCGATAAGGGAACTGGTACCACCACCCATGAACAACAACAAAGGCAAATAGAGGATTCCATCAACTACGAATTTGAGGAACCAGACATGGAAAAGACTGAGAAAACTCCTGGTGAAGATACTAAGGCTGATGAAACGGCTAAGTCTGGAAATGATGAAGATCTTGATTATGATAATTTTCTTCTAGACAGTCCTGCACGCTCCAAAGAGGTAACTTCTGAGCCACCTCACGTCTCCTCATCATCAGACTCGTCTTCTCACTCTTCACCTCCACCATCCAAAGGCACAACCAGATCCACATCCAAGTCTGTAAAGAAACCAACCGACTCTTGGATATCCCGAGCTAAGACAAAAAATTGTCAAAGCTATCAAACAAGTCAAGAAGAAAGACGTGATCAACAAAAAGCTGAATCAACTGGCTGACAGAATCAACTATCTTCAAGACGGGATAAACGAGATGTTGAAAGAAAGGGAGCAAATCCAGGAGCTTCTCAAAGGAGATTTCCAAAGGGAAATGGAGAAGACGGCTAGAGAATTTACTCACAAATTTCTTCTCGACACTGTTCCTGGAGTTACAAGGGAGATGTTCACCAGACAGCTCTATCTAAATCTCATGAAATTGGTCAAGCAAACAATGTAATCTACCCCGGTAATAATGACGATCAATCCACTTGAGCCTGCAGTTCTCTCTGATGCAGAGTTGATTTCCAAGCTAGTGCTACAATTGTCTCAACGATCTGTAACTTTCACCTCTGACGAAAGCAAACTATTTGAAGCATTACTGGAATATCAACTCAAGACTTCATGCAAGGAGCAAGCTGAAAGGCCTAAGCGTCCAAGAGATGATGATGATAAGGATAAGGACAAAGATACAAAGCCTAAACGTCCGAAGAAAACTGGTGAATCATCCCCCATGCCACCACCACCCCAAAGTACTCCAACAGACACACGATCTCCTCCACATTCTTCTGCTGATAAACCTCAGGACTCTGAGTTACCACCCCAGACAGAGAAAACCGGTGATTATTTCGAATACACTGGTGGTGACGATGAGGAAGTCCCTGAGCCCCAACAACAACCCACCTCTCCCGCTTCAGCGATGAAACCAGCATCCTCATCTAGGCCAAAGAAGAAGAAGAAGACATCTAAGGCTTATGTCGTCTCATGGCTAGACGAAGATGACACCGAATATGAATGGTTTTCTACACTGGTTGATGCCACTCCTTCCCTACCTGAAGATCAAGATATGGTAGAAGGTCGAACATTGGAGCATGCTAAGTTACTTCAAGAGAAGTTTCGGGTGAAGAAGATGACCAAGTCAGAGTTAAAACGCATAAAAAATGAAGCTTTTCAATTGCTCAAAGACAGCTCGGAAAGTGCTATCAAAGTTGAATACCATCTTGAAAACATAGCACGAGCCATGTCTAACAACATTGATTGGCTCAACCCTGAAGCAAACATTGACTTCACCAGAAAAGACAAGGCTCCATATTACACCGACTGGACCAGACCTCTCCCAACGATTGGCCAACCAGATCAACCTAAGATTCTATTTCGCTACTTCTTCAACAAAGACCTGGAATTTCTTCTACATGGTAGCGATCTGTCAAAGAAATACGCTACATCACTGACACTTCCGTTCCCGACAACCATATATTCCAACTGCATAGCCATCGAAGAAAAGGCTTATCACATGTTTGCTAATAGCATGGAGAAGTATGGCATTGATGCGATGTATGGGATTCACCATTGGCCTGAACGCCGAAGAATCTTCTACAAAAGCTGCCAGGTTCAAAAGTCTACACATGAAGTGTTTAGTGATAAAGGGATCGTTGCTGTTAAGCATGTAACTCTCGCGTCTAAATGGGACTACACATTTCTCAAGACAATCGTGGTCAAGAGACAAGACGAAGAGGACTATGTTTTCTGTGAAGCGAACTTTCATAATTTTTCTCTCAACGACATTGAAGATCTGTATCTTGCCAAAGTACAGGGAAGAATGAGACAATTCTCGACTGAAATCCAACGTGAATACATCAAGTCCGTGCTCATCTTCATCAGAAGTATAGTGATCCAGGAATGTGTAGAAAACTTGCAACTTGCCGTTGAATCGTATCAGACACGTGTCAACCTCACCAAACCTCATCTCGACCTCCCCGACATCAATCATCTTCCTCAATACACTCTCATCAGCAAACCGTTTGGAGTAGTCTACCGTAGTGAACTACATCGCAACTGCTTGATGGCGTGTAAAGATCTTCATAAGTTTGGAGATCACACACTGAAGAAAGTCAGGGACGGCTTAGCTTATAGGTTGAAGGAGATACATGAAGGCATTGGGTCAACAAAGCGATGGAATTCGAGGGAGATACGGGATGTGAAGAAAATCATCACTCGCATCGATGAAAGGTTGTACAGAAGGGACCAGTTCAGAACTTTGGAGAGCTTCGTAGGTGGTCGTCCCAGGATTAATCTCACAGGCTATCATTGCCCAGTTCGCATTCTTGGAGATATTTCTGGACTACCTGAATCCCCTGGTACCCCTTAAGCTGTTTCATTTTCAATATTGATTTGGATGTGTGATTTTTTAATGACAATGGCTTGTGCACACATAACAGTGTACAACCCGTTCTTGTAATGAAAGGACCCTGTGGTACGCTTCAGTGCCACAATCCTTATAAAAGGAGCGAAAGCTTCTTACTTTTGAGTAAAACTTATCAAAACTTTCACTTTTCAAAGTTTTGCTCAAAATGACAAGTACTTCCCCTTATGATTTTCAAAACCTCGAAAGTTTATATCACTTGTTGAGGGGGAGTATTTGCTTACTTACTTTATTCAAAAAATTGTTCTTCGTGATAATCTTCCCACAAAACTCGAAATGGTCATATTCGATATCAAAATTTCATCAAAAATAACATTTATATGCCATTTTTGAGGGGGGGGGGGAAATTATGTGATAAGAAATATGTTGTGAATTGCTATTGAATCCTCATGTGAAAAGACTTCAACCCATGAATTGACGGGATCTGAACAGTCATACATTGAAAAGATTTGTCTTCCAAGACTTATCTAAGTAAATTGTACCTATTCGAGAAGCTCTTGATAGACATGAACTTTGACGGGTTTGACAACCTTTCGAGGTTTGTCCACACCTTCAAGGCAGTTATTAGAGCTAGTTGTCACCTAAAAGCTGACAATGTAACTCTTTAACTATGCAACGTAACCGTGTCTCGTGGGGAATTGTCTATCTTGAGTCGATCAATTCAAAAAGTGCGCGCTCTTCTCTCACCATGCAAATTTCTGTCAAAACACTTAAGCATGTGTGGAGGGGGAGTATTTCTGCAAAATAAAACTCTCGAAGTGTTTCAAAATATTTCTTATTCATTAACACTTTGAGAAATTTTCAAGAAATCGGTTTTATGGCAATGGAGTTATAAGGTGACTAAGGTTAGGAATAACCGTCCTATGATCCGCCAGAGCCGGAGGGATCTACCCAAGGACACTACTAATAGTTAGAATTAGAAGTCCTTAGGTATGATTATAAAAGGGAGAAAATGAGAATCGGAGAAAGAAGGAGTTGAAGAATTAAAAAGAAAAGCAAAGAAAAGGGTGAAAAGAAATAGCCCTCCAAGATTATTCAACTTAGGGCAGACACCGGGTTCAATTCATATGCTACTGGTTGTCACTTGATGACACCGGTATTGAAGATTAAAGTCGTCATGGACCCAGTGACGCATGCACTAAACCTTCTTATCCACTCAAGTTTCTCTCAACAGAAGCTTGTTTCATTCTCACAGGGAACCCTACGTAAACTATCGTCTTTCTCTTATAGATTGCTGGTATTGAAGAAGGAGACCCTCTCCCTAGTCTCCGCTCAAGAAAACCAAAGTGCACTATTGAGTCTAGAGCCACGAGATTCATCAAAAGATCTCTTAGGTACACTTGACAATTCATTGCTTGTCATTCAACAATAAGAACACAAGTGATATATTATCGTGTCCTTCACAGATCTTAGCAATCTGTCGAGAACATTTATGAGAGGTTCACATATGTGATCCTCAGTGATTGAATGGAAACTCCTGCCAGGGTCAACATCAAACAGCCCTGACAGCAGGTCACTTCGGTAACTCCCCGTGGATTACGCTTAGTGTGTCTCAAACGGTCTACAGTCTTGAGGTGATGCTTCGGTGTACCTCAACGACTCATCTGAACTGTAGGTGTACTTCGGTACATCGCGTTATCTCACTTGTGGGACTGCAGTTCAGGAACAACTTTTGTGAGAATTAGAGTTGTGTTTTCACACTATGTTGTTAACACGCTCGAAGTTCAAACTTGTAAGTGCTGGAATCCGCTTATCACTAACCATTCTTATGTTTTCTTCTTATGGAAGCTCTGGAGTGGACTGATCGTGCAGATTCTTCACATGCTCATATCAACAACATCACTAATTGAAGTTCTCTCAAAAGGCAACACAAAGTCAGAATGATTCTTCGTCAAAGTCAAAGAATCTACAAAGTTTAAAGACTAAGAGAACTACATCAGTACTGAAATCCAACGTTAAAGAGCGTGTGAGCATGTTGAAGAAATATGTGGAGATACTGGAGCAACGGAGCAGACCTGATGCAGACAACAACAACATACTATCACTGCCATCACAAAGAACAAAGATCAAAGAACAAAGAAAATGATGACGTCAAAGCAGAACTTTTCAAACGAAACAATTTCTCTACACTGGGGAGATTGTTCGAATCAAGGAAATTCTTCTCACAAGAAAGAAGAATGTCAGAAGACGTCAAAGCTTCTATTACATCAGCACCTACAACGTTTATATCATCAATCACTAACACTTAGGGGGAGATTGTTGGAATCACTCCTAAACTAGATTTCAAGTGTCAGTAATTAATATGTAATAGTTAGCTTAATATGGCTTTTATGTTAGTAATCATGCCAATGCTTATGTAGAAAGCCCATAAGCCTTGGCCCAAGCCCATAAAGGAAAGGAAGGGAACTTGCATGTTGCCCTAGTTCCTTCCTATAAATAATGCTTGTAAACCTTCACTTGAGGGTTGGTTGTTCAATTCATACATTCACTCTACGCATAACCTTTCTTAGTATCATACGTGTGTGTGTTTGGTTTTGTTCATCCGATCACTTCTCTTCTATTTCTTATATTGATGCTTGTGTTATAAATATGGGAACCTAACAATTCTTGACAAAAAAGGAGCCAAGAACCTTGTTTCCGACCACTTATCCAGACTTGAGAATCCCCATCAAAGTGTGCTCGAGAAAAAGGAGACCACGGAAACATTTCCTCTCGAGACACTTGGGATGATTGCTAAGAAAGATCCTAATACCCCATGGTTTGCCGACTTTGCAAATTACCATGCGGGGAATTTCATTGTGAAAGGGATGTCGTCCCAACAAAAGAAAAAGTTTTTTAAGGATGTCAAGCATTATTTCTGGGACGACCCCTACTTGTTTAAGATTTGTGCGGATCAAGTAATCCGGCGGTGTGTTCATGGCCAATAAGCCATTGATATTCTTAATGCTTGCCACAATGGACCCACCGGAGGCCATCATGGTGCAAGCTACACCGCCAAAAAGGTTTTTGATTCTGGGTTTTATTGGCCTACCATATATCGAGATTCCCATGATTTGGTTAAGTCATGTGACTCATGCCAGCGTCAAGGGAAGATTTCGCAAAAAGACGAAATGCCGCAAAATGCAATTCAAGTTTGCGAGATTTTTGACGTTTGGGGCATCGATTTTATGGGACCATTTCCGTCGTCTAAGGGTAATAAGTATATCCTCATGGTCGTCGACTATTTGTCCAAATGGGTTGAAGCGAAGGCGCTACCCACCAATGACGCCCGAGTGGTTGTTAAGTTTTTGAAGAACTTGTTTTCCCGATTTGGAGCACCTCGTGCTATCATCAGTGATCGCGGTACCCATTTTTGTAATAAACAATTTGCAAAGGTGATAAGGTTTTAAAAGGTACCATTTTGAGGGGTCGTTTAAGCCCTTATTTGATCACTTTTGTATCCGTTATTGCTTAATATCGTTCCTTTTCACTTTTTAGGTCTCTTGAAGGCAAAATGCTAGAATGGCACTTATTTGGACGAAAAGGCGCGAATATACGAAGAAAATGGCCAAAGTCAGAATCGAGACACTCAAAGCTGCTGAAAACAGAAGGCGACGGCGTCAGGTGTTAATTGCGACGCCGTCGGAGGATTTTTGTGACGATACAGTAGCCAAATACCCTATTTTCAAGTGACGACGTCGGGCTTTAAAAGAGTAGGCCGTTGCTACTCAGACGGCCTAGATGCAACCCAGACGACATCAGAAGCTGAAGAGGACGGCGTCACAGACATAAGGTGACGCCGTCGCAAAGTTAACGTGGCCAAGACGAAACCCTAATGACAGCGGCACGACGGCGTCACAAAACATAAGGTGACACCGTCGCATATGTAATATTATATATAGAATCCGAATTTTTCAGTTTTAAGAGAGTCTTTTTGTGGAGTAAAAACCTAAAACCGAACCAAGGGTGTCTTGTACAGTATTTTAGGGTTTCAAACCCTATCTTACATCAAGATAAGTATTTACTTCATCAATACAATTATGTCTTTGATTAGTTGTGTATATGCTTGCATGTTCTCCATGTCCGACTAATTTATTTGTGTGTTTGCTTAGGGAATATGAAACTTAATTATTGAATATTGATTGGTTGTTTCTTATCTTAGTTGATTAATGATCTAGTAATGCGATAGGTCATTCGTTGTGTACTTAATGCTTGATTCATCTTTGTGAACCTTAGAATATAATTACCTAAGTAGTTGTAAGCTAAACCATCCAAAGAGTGCCTTAGAGTAAGAGTTTATTATCCCTAGTGGGTTTTGTAAACGATACCCTTTGGTAAGTTCAAAGAGTTAGGGAGAAACGCATACCCTACAACTTTAGACACACAACGCGACTAAGAATAAGACGTGACAACTCAACCATCAATAGGAGATAATTAAGGAGTAGTAAAACCTAAGTAAACACATCTTTAAACTATCATACGAGCACACATTAATTAGACATAGACTACCACCACCTTAGTTTAGATAATTAGATAAGAGTAGAGTAATCGGTAGAAATACCAACCCCCCAAATACAATACCCGAGATTCGTACCTTTCAATTTCCTAAAAAACATAAAAAAAGATAAAAAATAATCTTCCTCAACCTCAACCTTAGCGTAGTAACTTCTCACTAGCATTCCTATTCCCCTAGAGAACGATATCAATACCCGTGGCTTACCCTAATTACTACACTACAACGATTAGGTTCACTGCCTAGGGTGTTATAAAACTTGCTCGAAGAAAAGGAAGTTTCCTTGACCCCGAACGACGCGTGTAGCGTTATCAAGTTTTTGGCGCCGCTGCCGGAGAATAGAATAGCTAGTTAGTAGTCCACCTCGTTTAGGTTCTTTGCTTGATTCCTATCAAGTAAATTTTTTCTCATTATTAGCTTTCTCTTAGTCTATCCCCCTTCTTCGTGACCTTTGTTCGTAACCCCATCACTTTTCATCATGGAAGGTGATAACCAACCACCACTTGATAACCAACCACCAAACAAATACCCACTGCTTGACCCAGCCTCTGCTAACCAACTTCGAGCCCGTATGATGAGTGAAATTGGAGAGCTTAGGAAATTAAATATGATAATTGAGAATACACTCGAGGAAGCCCTTAAGGAATCTGATCACCCTGTAGATAATGATTCGACCACAAGTGATTCGGATGATGATCTAGAGGAAGGAGATTATAAGGTGTTAGAAATTATGGAGGGTATTAAGGAGGAGAAAGAACTTAGGGAGTACTTTGATTCATACCCTAAAGGGAAGGAAACCGCTTATCACCATAACGTGGTTAATTTTCCAAGACCACCTTTCGAACCTCGCATAAGAAGGGGAAACCCTAAAAACATCAAAATGCCGTGTATGATTGGATACTTATATAGGGATCACACCTACATTGACTATAAGGCACCCATGAATATAATGTCTATGCTCTATTACAATTGGATCATGAGCAAAAAGCTAGAGCCTATGAGGGATCCCTTTCGCCCTAGAAAAGCAAGTAACTATGTGGAGAGGGTTAAGGGACTGCATGTGTTCATAGGTAACTTCACATATAGGTGTGATTTCATGATTTTGGAAAATGTTAAGGGCATCATTGATGGGTTTTTAGGAGACGTGATACTTGGGAAACCATTTATATAGGAGTCTAAGATGGTTTATGATAAAGAGAAAGGGATAATCGAGTTCTCAAATGAAGCCGAGAATGTTAAATATATAATGCCCCACAAAAATAAGAATTTTGAGGGCATGGATAATTTAGATGTAGATAACATTCCGGCATTCGAAGTAGACTGGAAGAACAAAGTTTACTACACTGCTTGTCTTGAACTAGGGCCTGAATATATTCGTGATGAGAGAAGAGTTAAGGAGATCGAATGGGCCTCTAAGATTAGGAAAACGTAGGAGCATGATGAGTGTCTAAATACTCATCATTTTTGTACTGTTTTAACTGCAAAAACATCTGAAAACACTCAGAAATGCATCAAAATGATAAAAATATCACAAATAAGTGTTTTATGTGTTTTAAATGCAAAAATATCAAAATCTGGTGAAAAACGTATCAAATTTGCATAATTGGCAGTTTTAGTCCCCAAAGTTTCAAAAGTTGTCAAAAACAGTCCCTGGTAAAGCAAAATAAAGAAAAATGTTATTCAAGGTCCCTGAATTATTCTAAATTGTCAAAAATGGTCCTTGAATAAATCTTTTGTTAAATGGCAAAAAAGGTCCCTCAACTTTCAAAAATGTCAAGTTTGGTCCCTGGAGAATTGAAATTGTCAAATCTAGTCCTTGTACTATTGAAGGTTGTCAGTTTTAGTCCTTGTGTTAACCTTGGAATAATGGCAGAATTGGTCCTTCAAAATTTCAGAAATTACAAGTTTAGTCCTTGTCATTTAAGCTTAAAACCTAAGCCTTGTCATAACTCAAATTGACCCCTGCCATATACCCTTTTTGACCCCCCTGTCATTTCCTCATTTTGAACCTCTGGTCAAACTAAGTCAAACCCCGCCCACTTTATCCCTTACCTCCCACCACTTGACTATAGCCCTGCTCCTCTGCAACACCTCACCCAATCACTCTCACCTTATCCCTGCAACACATCTCACCCCTCATTATCACCTCTACTCATCCACCCCCCCTAGTTGCAGTTTTCAGAGACCATAAGTCAAAATAGGCTTTCCCGCCAAAATGCATAAAATGGCCAAAATGCCCAAAACTCATCTATTGGCTCACAAGGGTGGTGGGAAACACTCATAAGGACACGTGGAAGCAAATGGGAGTATAAAAGAGAGAAGAAGAAGGAAGACACAACAGTAGTTAGTTTTTCATTTTTCTTAAATGTCGATTTTTAAATTAATGTCTTAGTTTAGTTAAACATGTTGTAATTTCAGTTTCCATGTATCACATTCAAGTAAAAAAAATCATTGTAATTCACTTTTGAGTATCAATTCAAGGTTCCAATTATATTTCATGTTTTGAGGTTCACTGTTGAAGATTTGATTTTCAAACTCTTGTTTTAAAGCTGCTATTAGCTTATTTTTAAGTTCAATCAGGGTTACTTAAGCTCCATATAGCTATTGGTAAGCTTGGAGATCAGTTTCAAGCAAATTTGGTTAATGGTCAATGAAAGTCAAACTGGGGCTCTATTTGAATTGGAAGCTGATTTGGGTTGATGCAGGACTTGGATATGGTTTAAATAGATTAGGTAAGAGTAGGATTTGGTTTGGTTTAGCCTGAGAAACAGCTGGACACATGAGAGTGAGTTTCTCAATTTCAAATTTCAAGCCATTTTGCATATTGTACTTGTATAAGTATCTGTGGTAACCATTAGTTTAAATTGGTTTATTTAGTTGTATTTAGGTCATGAAAGCTCAGTTTGATCATTGGTAAAAGCTGGAACAGTAGTTAAGTCATTTTAATTGCTTATCAGTTGGTTTAAGGAGTGTTTGGTTTAAGCTGATTTTTGGCTTTGCAGTATTTGAAAGTGGTTAAACTCAGTTTGGTAAGTCCCCTTTAGGCATATTAGACTCATTTGAGTCATTTATTTGTACATCAAATAAGTGAAAGTCAAAATTACTCCTTAACTGTCTTACATGCTTCACTGTTGGATTTTTACAAATTCAAAAGTTTGTTTTGAGTTCCAAATTCATAGGTCTAGCTTGCATTAGTTCAATTTCATCACAATACATTGATATCAGTCCATAAATTGTCTTCAAATCTCAATTTGGTCAAACATTTCCATTTCTATGTCAAAAGTCAAACTTGCAAAATCCAGTTTTGGCCAAACTAGGGAGATTTTTCTTGGACTCATTTCTGAGTCAATTTCAATGAAATTTGTGGTTTTAAAAAGTCCTACTGGTCTAGTTTCTTATCTACATTTTAGTATATTTTTGTGAATTTTATAGAAGCTTCATTCTGACTTGTCAATATGGGATCATTTCCCCTGTGCAACTGACTCAGTGAAAGCTGAGTCTGCACAGGGGTTTTGCAGGCTTGTACAAAGCTCATTTGAGCTCATCATGGTCTGTATTTTGGTTTAGACATTCTTAGCCAAGTCCTCTTTAAGTTCTAGTATTTGCTTTTCAGTTTGCAGCTTATTCTTGTGCTTATTCTTCTGCTCAAAGTTGGCCTCAAGTCTGATTTTTAGCCAAAAGCTCAAAGTCATCAAATCTTATCATCTTGTTATTTTGAGGTCTAAAACAGTTGAGACTTGTTGCTTTTGAGTTCCTTTAGCATATTATAGCTTTTGTATTCAGTTGGTGGTTTTTGGACTCCATTTGCTTATTAAAAGTGCTTATTCTTAAGCACTTGACTCATCAGTTTCATTTTCCTCCAAACAACCACATGTTTTTCTATTTTTCCTAGTTTCCTAATATAATTTTAGACTTTTCTTGAAATTTTCATATTTTTCCAAGCTTGTTTCCTATTTTTCTACATTTAATTCAGTTTTTAAGCCTTTTTAAATAGCATTTAATCCAATTAATTAAGAAAAGGTTCAAAAAAATAATTTTTCATTTTTCTTAAGTTAAGATAAATATAAAAAGTCAAAAAAATATTTTTCTAGATTTTTCTTAGTTAAATTTGTATTTTTAAATAATTTAATTAATATTTAATAGTTTTTAATTCCTAGAAAATAGAAAAATAATCAGAAAAATACAAAAATAGTTTTGAAAATTCTATTTTGTTATTTTAGATTTTTCTAAGTCATAATTTTATTTTTCTAGCTTTATTTCCTATTTTCTTGTAATTTAGGTTATTATTTAATAGTTAAAAATAGTTTTTAATTAATAAAAATTAGATAAATAGTTATAAAAATAATTTTCTTTTTCTAAAAAGTTTCTCATATCATTAGGTTTGTAAAAATGTCATTTTCATATTTTTAGGATTAATATTGTGTAAGTTTCACGTTTTTATTTGTACGTCGCGTAGTTTTTAATTTCAGTTTTATAAAAACATAAAAACAAAAACATCATTTTGCAAATAGTGATAGCGTTTATTTAATATTTTTTTATCTTTTTAATTTCCTTTAATTTGCATTTAAGCCCCTGTAGTTTATGGGCTTTCTCTTTAGGTATAGATCAATCAAAATCTTTTCCCGTTCAAATCCTCTCGATCACTTTACGTTTGACTATTCTCGCACAGCTCGTTGGGACATAACGACCCGGGGAAACACTATACTCTCCTGATCTTCATTGCATTCGTGTTTCAACTGTTTTAAGTTTCTTACGGTCGGCCATTCACAAGTGGCCGGCTTGAGTGAGAAAACTTGACGGTTTTGCACCAATCAAATTTTGGCGCCGCTGCCGGGGAGCAGTGCTAATAGTCTTACGTTTAGCAGATTAGTGATTTGACATCACTCCTTGTTTATTCCATCTATATAATCCAAAAACCCAAAAAGATTTTCATTCTTAGTTTTTACATCATGTTTTTCAAAAATACCAAAAATATTCCTCTTTACCCTCCTACCCTTTTTGATTCTTTATCCCTTTACCCTCTATCCATTTGATTCTAACTTCTTCTGTTCTCATGGAATCTCTTGTCTACGACGAATTCTGGGACGAAGCTGAAAAACTTCAGACTTTATCACAGATGTCAAGAATTCGTGTTATTCGTGATGATCCATTAATTCTGCGTAGGGAAATGGAACGAGAAACCGAGGTGACAAAGGACCAAGTACTTCCCTCTAATAATGGAAGTGCTAAAGACGTCCAACCTACGGTTATCCAAAGATCCAATCCCTCAATTGCTCCTAAGCCGTCTAGAATTGATTTTAAACTTTCACGATTTACGGTTAAAAGCAAACATGCAGAGTTTAGACCGGTGACTAGCAAGAATGACTTGCCTAATCTTCACGTTTCTCAAGAACCAGAACCGGAGACCATAACGGAAGTGGTGGAAATTGCTAGCTCTCAGAGCACACCACTTGTCCCACCTCCGGATTTTTCAAAATGTTCTTCGAGACTTGATAGTCATTCAGATCACCATGTTGGTTTTGTTGATTCTTTGAATAAACTGATTCCTTCTCATAACTCTCAAATAGAATCGTTTATTCCTTGTGTCGGTTGTGGTGAGCCTCTTTATGGTTCACCCTGTCGTTGGTGTACGTGTGTACAATGTGGTAATGACATTCGGAACGGGAGTTGTTTGTTTCGTGGTTCGAGGAATTCATTTAATTATGATCCTAATCCGAACTCATTTAACGACCCCTCAAATTTTTCCAATTACCCACCACAGCCCGACTCATCTTCATATAATCAACATAACTGCTGTGAATATTGTGGAGGTCCTCACCAAGGATTTGAGTGTCAAACCGGAAACACGTTTGTCTATGAACAGTTTTCCGGTGATGCTCAGAACTTTGGTTGTGACCAATATCCATATAATTCACCAATCCAGGATCAACAGTTTTACTGTTGTGAGAACTGTGGAGGTTCCCATTTCAGCTCTGATTGTCAAACAGGGAATCCACTCCCTTGTAACAATTACGACTATCCATATCACGACCAACCTCCACAGTGCCAAATGACTCAAACTCCTCAGCAAACCCAACAAGACACTTATCTAGAACTTTTGGAGTCAGTGAAAAGAACTGAGGAGTTGTGTAAGACAGCATTTCATAATGTTCCCAGTATTTCTTGTGTATATTATGGGGGTCCTCATGATGATTATCAATGTCAACCTTCCGGTGTTGACAAATCTCCACTCCCACAATGTCCTGTCATTCAAAATTCACACGAGAAATCCATGGAAGAATTGCTAGCTGAAGAGCAGGCTGCTAAAATAAATTCCCAAATTGCCTGTGAAAAATCTATTAGGAAATCAATTGCAAAAGAAAAAGCAGCCAGATCTAGCTCTCAATTTCGATTTATTCCTGATGACAGTGATGATGAGGATACACTTGATTCATCAAGTTCATCAGATGATATCCCAGCAGTTGAGATTCCATCTCAAACAACTGCTATCACACCCGAAGCTCCCACTCACTCTCTGACCATGGGGGACGAGCATCTTGACACTGTTCCTGAAAAGGAATCGGACGAATTCATAAAGTCTAGTGTTGAGAACCTTGTCCCAATCCCAAGAGAGTCACAGGGAATTCTTGATCATGTGTGTGATATCCCTCCTCCTCTTGTCTTCCAAAATGATCATATTGAGATGTTCTCCGATTCTAATGATAATGATTCGTTATCTTGTGGAGACATCGTTTATGTGGAAGATTTACCTTCTGAGCTTGTTAGCTTAGAAGAAGAGAATGATGAAGTTACTGACACTGAAATCAAAGATGAAGCACTTCGTGCAACATTACTGAATGTCAGTCTTCTCATTTCTAAAATCGAGGCTTTCAATGAAAAACCTATTTCATCTCCTATCCCCATTAAGGATAGTGACATTCTTTCCGATGATTCTATTCCGGAAATGAAAGCCTTCTGTTTTAATGATATGGGAGAGAAGATTAGTGGCAGTACCACTTTTCATTCTCATAATTCTCTCCCCGATTATGAATCATTTACATTGGAGGAGTTCACCAGTGAACCCACTCATATCAATTCTGAATATGATTCATTCACCTTCATGGAGTTCTCAGATGAACTCACTCATATCATATCTCCGCCGGAGTATGATAACTTCTACTTTGATCTAGACACACCCGGGATATGTCTAGACCAATTGAGCTTAAAAGATGAAATTCATGCTATTATGAATTCTCCTTCTGATGATGATGAGTTAGTCAAGATTATTATCATGACTTTCTTTCTCTTCTTCACCTATCCCGTGGCTTCTCCTGTTCTTCACTCCTTCGGGAATGAAGACATTATCTTTGACCCCGGCATTTCCATATACCATTTGTGAGCCGGGTCTGTCTGTATATCTCGTCGGTGTGGAACTTTCACGTACTTCAATGTTTATCCAAACATCTTGAATGAAAGTCCGATGGAGATTGTCTCTTCCACTTACTTCCCCATGAACAAATTAATTCGGGGTCGAGTCAAGCTAGCGACTCGGTAATAAAAAACAGTAGTTAAAACATGGGTTTTCACCCGTGTGTACCACCCTAGTGTGGGGGAGATGCCACACATGTTGTATATAGATCGAAAAATGATGAAAATTGTAAATATTAAAAAAGAAAATAATTGTTGTGTTTCTACACTTAGCTAGTAATGTTATCTTTTTACATTTTAAGTTTCGGCATTACAGCCGGTACTTTGAATATTGAGGACAATATTCATTTCTAAGTGTGGGGGGGAAATTCTGGCGAATTTTGATCATAAATGTACCCTTTTAGTCCCTTTTTCCCCCAAAATGGCCAAATTTTAAAATTTTTTTTAGTGGAAGTACTATGTACTAAACACAACAAATGGTAATCAGTCCACCATGTCTAACCCACATAAGGATTGGCTAATCCAGGAGCAAACGGCTCTTGGTAAAGATATCTCAAATCCGTTGACGGCTTGCAATTTGCCCAAAATTGTATGGTATTCAGCTCACCATATCCTTAAAAGTGAAGAGTTGGCTAGCCCGCAAGTTTATGGCTTGTGGTAAAGGCAGTGGAAAAACCATAATTGGTAATCAGCTCACCAAAGATAATATTGATAATTTATCTAAGAGTTGGCTAGTCCAGAGCAAACGGCTTCTGGTAAAGACAAATCAAATCCGTTGAAAGCTGATGATTTGCTCAAAATCATTTGGTTATCGGTGTACCAAGGTTCTTACTTGAACTGAAACATTTGGCTACTCCAGAAGTAATGGCTTTTGGTAAAGAGATTCAAATCCATTAATTTTTCTCAAAACATTGCTAGGGACTAGCAATATTTTAGTGTGGGGGATTGATGAGTGTCTAAATACTCATCATTTTTGTACTGTTTTAACTGCAAAAACATCTGAAAACACTCAGAAATGCATCAAAATGATAAAAATATCACAAATAAGTGTTTTATGTGTTTTAAATGCAAAAATATCAAAATATGGTGAAAAACGTATCAAATTTGCATAATTGGCAGTTTTAGTCCCCCAAGTTTCAAAAGTTGTCAAAAACAGTCCCTGGTAAAGCAAAATAAAGAAAAATGTTATTCAAGGTCCCTGAATTATTCTAAATTGTCAAAAATGGTCCTTGAATAAATCTTTTGTTAAATGGCAGAAAAGGTCCCTCAACTTTCAAAAATGTCAAGTTTGGTCCCTGGAGAATTGAAATTGTCAAATCTAGTCCTTGTACTATTGAAGGTTGTCAGTTTTAGTCCTTGTGTTAACCTTGGAATAATGGCAGAATTGGTCCTTCAAAATTTCAGAAATTACAAGTTTAGTCCTTGTCATTTAAGCTTAAAACCTAAGCCTTGTCATAACTCAAATTGACCCCTGCCATATACCCTTTTTGACCCCCCTGTCATTTCCTCATTTTGAACCTCTGGTCAAACTAAGTCAAACCCCGCCCACTTTATCCCTTACCTCCCACCACTTGACTGTAGCCCTGCTCCTCTGCAACACCTCACCCAATCACTCTCACCTTATCCCTGCAACACATCTCACCCCTCATCATCACCTCTACTCATCCACCCCCCCCCCTAGTTGCAGTTTTCAGATACCATAAGTCAAAATAGGCTTTCCCGCCAAAATGCATAAAATGGCCAAAATGCCCAAAACTCATCTATTGGCTCACAAGGGTGGTGGGAAACACTCATAAGGACACGTGGAAGCAAATGGGAGTATAAAAGAGAGAAGAAGAAGGAAGACACAACAGTAGTTAGTTTTTCATTTTTCTTAAATGTCGATTTTTAAATTAATGTCTTAGTTTAGTTAAACATGTTGTAATTTCAGTTTCCATGTATCACATTCAAGTTAAAAAAATCATTGTAATTCACTTTTGAGTATCAATTCAAGGTTCCAATTATATTTCATGTTTTGAGGTTCACTGTTGAAGATTTGATTTTCAAACTCTTGTTTTAAAGCTGCTATTAGCTTATTTTTAAGTTCAATCAGGGTTACTTAAGCTCCATATAGCTATTGGTAAGCTTGGAGATCAGTTTCAAGCAAATTTGGTTAATGGTCAATGAAAGTCAAACTGGGGCTCTATTTGAATTGGAAGCTGATTTGGGTTGATGCAGGACTTGGATATGGTTTAAATAGATTAGGTAAGAGTAGGATTTGGTTTGGTTTAGCCTGAGAAACAGCTGGACACATGAGAGTGAGTTTCTCAATTTCAAATTTCAAGCCATTTTGCATATTGTACTTGTATAAGTATCTGTGGTAACCATTAGTTTAAATTGGTTTATTTAGTTGTATTTAGGTCATGAAAGCTCAGTTTGATCATTGGTAAAAGCTGGAACAGTAGTTAAGTCATTTTAATTGCTTATCAGTTGGTTTAAGGAGTGTTTGGTTTAAGCTGATTTTTGGCTTTGCAGTATTTGAAAGTGGTTAAACTCAGTTTGGTAAGTCCCCTTTAGGCATATTAGACTCATTTGAGTCATTTATTTGTACATCAAATAAGTGAAAGTCAAAATTACTCCTTAACTGTCTTACATGCTTCACTGTTGGATTTTTACAAATTCAAAAGTTTGTTTTGAGTTCCAAATTCATAGGTCTAGCTTGCATTAGTTCAATTTCATCACAATACATTGATATCAGTCCATAAATTGTCTTCAAATCTCAATTTGGTCAAACATTTCCATTTCTATGTCAAAAGTCAAACTTGCAAAATCCAGTTTTGGCCAAACTAGGGAGATTTTTCTTGGACTCATTTCTGAGTCAATTTCAATGAAATTTGTGGTTTTAAAAAGTCCTACTGGTCTAGTTTCTTATCTACATTTTAGTATATTTTTGTGAATTTTATAGAAGCTTCATTCTGACTTGTCAATATGGGATCATTTCCCCTGTGCAACTGACTCAGTGAAAGCTGAGTCTGCACAGGGGTTTTGCAGGCTTGTACAAAGCTCATTTGAGCTCATCATGGTCTGTATTTTGGTTTAGACATTCTTAGCCAGGTCCTCTTTAAGTTCTAGTATTTGCTTTTCAGTTTGCAGCTTATTCTTGTGCTTATTCTTCTGCTCAAAGTTGGCCTCAAGTCTGATTTTTAGCCAAAAGCTCAAAGTCATCAAATCTTATCATCTTGTTATTTTGAGGTCTAAAGCAGTTGAGACTTGTTGCTTTTGAGTTCCTTTAGCATATTATAGCTTTTGTATTCAGTTGGTGGTTTTTGGACTCCATTTGCTTATTAAAAGTGCTTATTCTTAAGCACTTGACTCATCAGTTTCATTTTCCTCCAAACAACCACATGTTTTTCTATTTTTCCTAGTTTCCTAATATAATTTTAGACTTTTCCTGAAATTTTCATATTTTTCCAAGCTTGTTTCCTATTTTTCTGCATTTAATTCAGTTTTTAAGCCTTTTTAAATAGCATTTAATCCAATTAATTAAGAAAAGGTTCAAAAAAATAATTTTTCATTTTTCTTAAGTTAAGATAAATATAAAAAGTCAAAAAAATATTTTTCTAGATTTTTCTTAGTTAAATTTGTATTTTTAAATAATTTAATTAATATTTAATAGTTTTTAATTCCTAGAAAATAGAAAAATAATCAGAAAAATACAAAAATAGTTTCGAAAATTCTATTTTGTTATTTTAGATTTTTCTAAGTCATAATTTTATTTTTCTAGCTTTATTTCCTATTTTCTTGTAATTTAGGTTATTATTTAATAGTTAAAAATAGTTTTTAATTAATAAAAATTAGATAAATAGTTATAAAAATAATTTTCTTTTTCTAAAAAGTTTCTCATATCATTAGGTTTGTAAAAATGTCATTTTCATATTTTTAGGATTAATATTGTGTAAGTTTCACGTTTTTATTTGTACGTCGCGTAGTTTTTAATTTCAGTTTTATAAAAACATAAAAACAAAAACATCATTTTGCAAATAGTGATAGCGTTTATTTAATATTTTTTTATCTTTTTAATTTCCTTTAATTTGCATTTAAGCCCCTGTAGTTTATGGGCTTTCTCTTTAGGTATAGATCAATCAAAATCTTTTCCCGTTCAAATCCTCTCGATCACTTTACGTTTGACTATTCTCGCACAGCTCGTTGGGACATAACGACCCGGGGAAACACTATACTCTCCTGATCTTCATTGCATTCGTGTTTCAACTGTTTTAAGTTTCTTACGGTCGGCCATTCACAAGTGGCCGGCTTGAGTGAGAAAACTTGACGGTTTTGCACCAATCAGAGCACGACTACGAGTCTAGCTACAAGACTCTTAAATAAAGAAAAGCGCTTCGTGGGAGGCAACCCATGCTTAATTGTTTGCTTGTTAGTGTCATATATCTTTTATTAATTGTTTATCCTCATGTTTAAATTTGTAAAAATGATTTATTTTGTTTTTAACCTCGTCTTAATTGCATATAAAGGTATTTTACATAAGGGATAAGTGTAGGGAGGATTACACACGTTTTCAAAAGAAACGTAAACATGAGAATAACAATTAACCAAAAGATATATATGTTTGTTTGTTCGAGTCAAATGCTTGTATCGAGTCATAATGGATGTTTTTGCAGAAATTTTTCAAGATTCTAAAGATGTAAATTTTCCAGAATTTTTTCAGAAAATCGCAGAACGGTTTTTGTCAGGATAACCTGACGGCGTCAGGATTGCAACCTGACGGCGTCAGGAAGGAGTAAAAACATCAGATCACTTTTTCTCGTTTTCTGAGCTACTTATAAATTTTTGGAATTTTCCAGGTCTTAATTTTCTTAGAAATTCTGTAAACATCCATTCCACAAGCATTATATCCTAGTTTAAATCGAGTCTTATATATATTATTACCGCCGATTTTACGCGAAGGTTTCGTTTGTTTTCTTCAAGTGTGCAGGTTTAATTTTTCAAGTGGAAGTTACATAAGATTGAGGAGCTTTTCACGCATAAATTCTTCTTGGAAAGGATTTAACCACCACTTTACACGGATCCTACCGAGCTAATCAGGGGAGTATTAGTTTCTTTCATTTTTTATTACATTCTTTTATCATAAATTTGATACTTTCGGGGAACATTGGGGACAATGTTCAGTTTAAGTGTAGGGAGGGAAAATAAAATGGGAACTTTGAAACTATGTTTATCCTTGATTATTTGCTTTGTCCAATTGTATTTGTGTAATAAACCATGAGAAAATGTCGGTTAGGGTAATTTTGGCACCAAATTTAAAATTTTTCATGACATATAGGAGTGGGCCATTAGTCTTAACAAAAGCGTCTCACGGATAGGAAGTTGCATGACTAGCACAAAAAAAACCCTTTACCACCTAAATTCCACCCAAAATGTGAGGATCGCCCTTAGATTAGTAGGAATTGAAGCATTCATTTTTAATGCTTAGAGTGTGAACCGGTAGTATAATAGATTCTAGAACTTGTTTTGTGATGCATTCCGAGATCGCAAGTAAGACTACACTTGTGTAGTTAGGAATAACTAAATGATAAGAGGCATTAGGATAACCCTTGTTTGATACCCGTAATATAATTACTTCTTCCATCTCGGTTGAGTAATTCCCCCACACCCTTTGCGTTGTACTCATCTTTAGTACACGATACCCCTAGTTAACCCCTCAGAGCCTATCCTTTTCGCGGTTCTCGTGATGTTTCGGTTTTTCCGTAATATCAATGAAGAGCATTGTTTACACCCCACCCCCAAATATACACCCAAATCGCCTTAGCCTACCCCTTATGCACTCACTTTTAGTGCATTATTGTTATCACCCTAAACCCTTAGTTCAATTATCTGGTTGCTTGCATGAGTTGCTAAGTCGAGTCATATCCTTTGTATACAGTTTTGGGACGATTGGGATTCATGGGAAAAGTTAAAGTTTATGAAATGACGGGAAGGGAACGTTAAATTCAAATTCCCTTTGTTTGCGTAATATGTACCCCAAGTGTTTTGATCTTTTCAATTCGGGTCAAATTAGTGTTAAAGTAATAAAAACTCAAGTGTAGGGATGTGCCTATAAATCCCTATCATTTTGATGTTACCATAGAGGATGGTAGAGTAAAAGTGTAAAAAAAAAAAAAAAAAAAAAAAAAAAAAAGAGAAAAAGAGAAAAGAAAAAAAAAAGTGAAAAAAAAAAACATACGGGCTACCATCCTACATCTATCATTTATATTTTATGTTTGTTTATTTCAGTTAGCTAGAGTTTAGAGTGTCGAGTCTTGGCTTAGAAACGCCATTCTTCGTATGCATTTAACATAGAGATTTTTGACTTGCCACCACTAAATAGCCTATCCCACCAAACCCTTGTTTCCCTACCGTAAGCCTAACATTACAACCCTTTAAAAGACCTCTTTGATAGTCTTTCCTAGGTGCTTACGCCAAAGCGATGGAGGTTTGATCTATTCTCAAGCCTATGGTAATCTATGTTGTAACACCCCAACCCGATAAGGGTAAAGATATCACAAATACGGTTTCATATCAGAACCTTAAGTACTATACAATAGCGGAAGCCTTTACAAAACTTACAAAAGAAAATATAAATAACTTAATAATCAAAATAAATCTAAGATCCCTATTTTCAAATCTTGCTCTCAGCTCTACTCTCAACCCAGATCAGCTATCCCATAAGCTCATCTTGAATGCTTAACACCTGCCGCAGGAAAAGAAAATGCGGCTGAGCTTACAAAGCCCAGTGAACAGATATAACAAAACGAAAACTAAACAAAAACAGAAATACGAAATGAAATAAAGAAACAAATAACGAAGTCACAGCGGAATGAGGATAATGAATCACTAAGGATTCTGCGGAAACACAGACACACAGAAATCCGGAAGAACAAACAACAAATAAGAACAAACACATAGCATATTGATGACACAAACTGAAGCACATCATAATCAACAGGCAATTAATGAATCAGGCAATTTAAGTACATATAAGTCAAACGAAATACCAAAAGCTAGCAGAAACAACTACTAGAAGTAAACATGTCCTTTACACAAGTCAATTAATCTACATTTAACACACTTATCCAATATCGTAGCAGCGGAACAATAGCAGTCAAACGTGGCAGTCACACATACAAATAGAAAACACAGTAGGAAAACTATAACTAAATAAGCAAAAGACATAGCATAGCAACTAGCAAGTTATCAAATCAGATATCATAAGTTAAACCATTTCCCAGATCAAACTTTAGTATAGACATAATTTAAACATGGCAGACAAACATAAGCAGATACGAACACCAACGGATAATCAAAGTTCACGAATTATCTAAACAATTATACATAATGAACTTACAGAACAATCAATTATACACTAGCATAATCATCATACAGATCAACAAGGTTACATAATGGTAAACTAACATATAATCAGATGACAACATGCGAATCACATTTAAGCATATTAATCATATCCTAGCATGGCAAACAGTAGTCACATAAGCATGTCAAAGCATAAACACATTCAATAAACATATAATAATTCAGTATGTAAATGGAAACATTGACAAATACGGAATCATAAACAGAATATCTAACACAGAAATAATAGATACAGATTTAGTTATCTACCACGAGCCCGGAAACATATCATATCGGAAGTAACTTTCTTATTCGGAGGGGTGACCTCGGAATACCTTATATAATATGAGGGGAGACCTCAATAACAAATGGAGTAGCTAGCTCCCAGAATTTGTGAAGACGCGTATTGCACACGACATCATTCACCAGACAAATCATATCAGATTAGATCTAGGATGCATCCATACGCCCCAACAGACAGATAGTGGCCATACTATCAATAAACAGATAACAGAAAGGGACGTGGCAGAACATCACTCTACTGCCCTAGAGTCATGTCAGCGGTGCATCACTGACACGGACAATGGAACCCCCATGACTAGTGAAATATTTGGCTCGGGAATCAAACTAACTTAGGTCAAACAGATTTTCATAAATGACACAGATCATAATTCATCATAAAGGACAAACAGATTTACAAATCAGAGTTTTCATATCATAAGTTCAAATCAGATGTTTCATGGTTCAATAAACAGAGATTTCAGATAGGCAACGGATCAAACAAATCAGAAAGGGTTCATATCAAATTTTTAGAAATCAAAGGTTCATATCACAGTCACATATCATATGTTCATAATCAGAGATTCATAATCAGATGTTCATAATCAGAAGTTCATACTCAAACATAGCAAGGTTCAACAAACAGAAGTTCAGACAAACAGAGATTCACATAAACAGAAAGGGAATCATAGCAATGGCATAGGGAATCCTAATAAGCATAAGGAAATGACAAGACAAGGAGATTATGAGAAAACCTTTACTAAAAAGGTCAGAATATCTGTACCTTAACGCAAATGAGGGAAAAGCAAATGAATGAACGAACACGAAGATACAACGCCATGTCTTCTTCAATAAATCTACACGGATTACGATTCGTATAATACTTATTAGCTCCTTTTATAAGCTTCTTATGCCTTTGTAAGTGTGTTACTTATTGATATCATGTTTTATCTTTCATTTTCTTAAACTCATATTTGGACCAGACTTTAACGATTTTTACAAAATACTTACTTAGATCAAATGAAATCAAGCAAAATCCCAGTGGTTCCCAAATGAGTTAAAAGAGTCTCCAAAAATTTGTGGGTTCTATCTCTATGCCAAATGGCCTATGGAAAATCATAAGTCCAGACCTG
The DNA here is from genome assembly GCA_019973895.1 of Chrysanthemum seticuspe. NCBI lineage: Eukaryota > Viridiplantae > Streptophyta > Magnoliopsida > Asterales > Asteraceae > Chrysanthemum > Chrysanthemum seticuspe. The sequence goes on from BPTQ01000001.1 coordinate 205,625,534, forward strand.
CCCAGAAAGTGGTCAGAAACTACACCTTAAAAGTTTACGCTTATTGGACCTATTTAGACACCTTGGAAAAATTCCCAAAACTCCCAGAAATTCATTTATATCCTAAATGTCACTCCTGTAAAAGGAGAGCTCCCAATTCTTTATGGTTTGAAAATTAAAAATCAAACAATCCAACTAAATTTCAGACCCGTTTTCTCAGCTTTGACACTTGATCTTGTAAAATTTAAAAATACGACTTAGACAATTCCAAATTAGACCAAACCACTTGGAAAACTTAACTAAGACATAAAATAAAGTTTTCCAACAAAAACCCAGATTATTGCACTTATAAATTTCGATCTATAACCCACACAAATTCGACATATGATGCTGTCCAGTTGTAGGGTTCATATTAGGCCATCATAACACATGTTTAGACCATTAATTATACTTAGGGTTACATTCCAATTAGGGTTTCAAATTTATTAGGCATGATAACATTTATATTCTCCTCACATGGGATTTTATACTATCGCCTTTTTAAGCTCTTGGGCTTGGGTTTTTTTATCAGCTTTGTTGACTTGTGAGTTACAAGAAATCAATATGAGTATTATTTAATATATTCTACAAAACATGGCATCTTTACGAACATGAGTTATATTTTAATTAAAAGTTATTGTTATAAGTAACAGCCATGTTACTTGATCTTATATTGCCATGCTCATCATTTTATGTGACGTTATACCTAGGTACATATTCATACGCATGGAATAAGGTAGCAACGAACATGTATATGAAACAGAAAGGGAATTAAGGACGAGATGTAGATGTCATTTGTTACCTATGAAGTGTGCGTGATGGGGAAAAGAGAACAAGACCAAGACAATGACCAACACCTCCTCTTTGCCTAGCCAAACTCCACGAGCAGCAGGTCCAACACCCACGACCAACCCAGGCCAATACCCACAACAGCTCCTTTGAACTCACCTCGATCACAGCCTGTTGGATACCCTTGATGTTTTGATTTTCGAATAGGATGGAGGATAAGCATCATTGCCGTCACTTTTTTAGGTTGAGGAGAATTAGGGTTTTGGTGTACTTCAATTGTGTGGAGCGTACAACCAGAGAAAGAGAAAAAGGGATATATGGATTTTCATTAAGCCGAACAAAAGAAAAGGCAACATGGGCCAAGTCCAAAGGGGAAAACAAAGGCCTGGTTCACAACATGAATGGGTTTGTCATGCATTTGTGTAATAAACAAAAATTCGGCCCATTGAAAAAAACGTATAGACGTGTACAATGTGTTTTTATACGTAAGCGTAACGATTTCATTTGTCTTGTACAAATTACATATTTACTAGTTAGGTTATAAACGTAATTTGATGAGCTTGACGTGTTTTACGTATTTTATAAATGTTAAATTGAGGGGCAAAATAGTCTTTTCACGCGTTTATGATTTTTAGGGTTTTACATATGTACTAGGACCGGTTAATGAGTGTTTATCTTCCATTTCCTATTTGTTATATTTCATATATACACCCGAGAGAGATGTGAGTATCCAAACACCCCATGTGAGGTGCTAGTATGTAATTTCCGTGCTTGTTATGACTTTTGCGGGGCTTATATGTGTTGTGGACCGTTTTAAATCAATGCTTCATGACCCCTAACTTATAAATTAATTGGCTAAAAGCACATTTGCTTGAGGACAAGCAAATAACAAGTGTATGGATATTTGATAAGGTTTTAAAAGGTACCATTTTGAGGGGTCGTTTAAGCCCTTATTTGATCACTTTTGTATCCGTTATTGCTTAATATCGTTCCGTTTCACTTTTTAGGTCTCTTGAAGGCAAAATGCTGGAATGGCACTTATTTGGACGAAAAGGCGCGAATATACGAAGAAAATGGCCAAAGTCAGAATCGAGACACTCAAAGCTGCTGAAAACAGAAGGCGACGGCATCAGGTGTTAATTGCGACGCCGTCGGAGGATTTTTGTGACGATACAGTAGCCAAATACCCTATTTTCAAGTGACGACGTCGGGCTTTAAAAGAGTAGGCCGTTGCTACTCAGACGGCCTAGATGCAACCCAGACGACGTCAGAAGCTGAAGAGGACGGCGTCACAGACATAAGGTGACGCCGTCGCAAGGTTAACGTGGCCAAGACAAAACCCTAATGACGGCGACACGACGGCGTCACAAAACATAAGGTGACGCTGTCGCATATGTAATATTATATATAGAATCCGAATTTTTCAGTTTTAAGAGAGTCTTTTTGTGGAGTAAAAACCTAAAACCGAACCAAGGGTGTCTTGTACAGTATTTTAGGGTTTCAAACCCTATCTTACATCAAGATAAGTATTTACTTCATCAATTCAATTATGTCTTTGATTATTTGTGTGTATGCTTGCATGTTCTCCATGTCCGGCTAATTTATTTGTGTGTTTGCTTAGGGAATATGAAACTTAATTATTGAATATTGATTGGTTGTTTCTTATCTTAGTTGATTAATGATCTAGTAATGCAATAGGTCATTCGTTGTGTACTTAATGCTTGATTCATCTTTGTGAACCTTAGAATATAATTACCTGAGTAGTTGTAAGCTAAACCATCCAAAGAGTGCCTTAGAGTAAGAGTTTATTATCCCTAGTGGGTTTTGTAGACGAGACCATTTGGTAAGTTCAAAGAGTTAGGGAGAAACGCATACCCTACAACTTTAGACACACAACGCGACTAAGAATAAGACGTGACAACTCAACCATCAATAGGAGATAATTAAGGAGTAGTAAAACCTAAGTAAACACATCTTTAAACTATCATACGAGCACACATTAATTAGACATAGACTACCACCACCTTAGTTTAGATAATTAGATAAGAGTAGAGTAATCGGTAGAAATACCAACCCCCCAAATCCAATACCCGAGATTCGTACCTTTCAATTTCCTAAAAAACATAAAAAAAGATAAAAAATAATCTTCCTCAACCTCAACCTTAGCGTAGTAACTTCTCACTAGCATTCCTATTCCCCTAGAGAACGATATCAATACCCGTGGCTTACCCTAATTACTACACTACAACGATTAGGTTCACTGCCTAGGGTGTTATAAAACTTGCTCGAAGAAAAGGAAGTTTCCTTGACCCCAAACGACGCGTGTAGCGTTATCAAAAGGTTATGTCTAAATATGAAGTTACCCATCGTCTTTCTACCGCGTATCACCCGCAAACGAGCGGACAAGTTGAGGTCCCCAATCGTGGTTTGAAAAGGATTTTAGAAAGAACCATAGGAGAGAACCGAGCTTCATGGGCCGATAAGTTAGATGATGCATTATGGGCTTTCCGCACCGCATACAAGACACCCATTGGGTACACCCCATATAAGTTGGTGTATGGAAAAGCTTGCCATTTGCCCATCGAGCTCGAGCATAAGGCATATTGGGCCTTGAAACAAGTGAACTTTGACCTTAAGACTGCGGGTGATCACCGTAAAGTTCAATCGAATGAATTTAATGAACTTAGGGATCAGGCTTATGAGAATTCTTTGATTTACAAAGAGAAGACTAAGAGGATTCATGACTCTAAAATCAAAAACCGTGTCTTCAACGTTGGTGATCAAGTCCTCCTCTTTAATTCTTGGTTGAAGATATTCTCGGGCAAACTCAAAACCCGTTGGTCCGGACCATTCACCGTAGCTCAATTTTTCCCGTATGGAACAATAGAGCTATCTCAGCCCGAAGGCCCGAATTTCAAGGTGAATGGTCATCGTCTTAAGCATTACATTGGAAGGGACATTGTGTCTATGGTTGTCCCGGATCTCCAAACTTTCCCCATGGACAAATGAATTTGGGGATCGAGTCAAGCTAGCGACTCGGTGAACAAAAACAGTAGCGCTTCGTGGGAGGCACCCCATGCTTATCTCTATCTTCTTTCTCTTTTCTCTAATAAGTGACATGAAGGGGTTAGCCTGTTCTATTTCTCGTGTTTGGTTGTTTGTGATGTTTTTGTCTAGGATTTCCCGATATGAAGATTCTCGTGCTCGAAGTTTGTTTTTTTCTCCACTCGAGTATCATGATCGATGTTGATGGAAATCCGATATCCGAAATCTTATCGACTAACGTTTATCTTTGAGCATACTTCATAAACGGCTTTTAGATTTTCGTTGATACCCTTACCTTTAAACATTGAGGACAATGTTTCGTTTTAGTCTGGAGTGGGTAATCTTCGATTTGATTTGACCGCACTTGCTTATTCTTTGCCGTGTACTCTCGCAACCCTGTTTTTCCTTAAAAAATGAAAAAATTGTGCAAAAAAGTGAAAAATTTAAAATTTTTGTAAGCTTTTGCTAGTTTTATGATTGAAAAGTCTTTGCTAGTCTCTTAGAAGTTAGTTTAAATATGCGTTTTCTTGAAAAAAGTCTTTGCTAATTGCTTAGACAAGAGGCTATAAAATGCGATTCTAGCTCACAAGGCCAAGAATTTGCAAGCTTCCCTAAGTGATTTTAAATATGCGAAGCTTTGAAAGATTTGTTAATTTCTAATAAGTGACTTTAAAAATGCGAGACTTGAGATTATTTGACGAAGCATTTGCTAAGTTAATATATGTTTTGACACCTTGTTGACTTTCCGCTAGTGAGAGTAGGAATAGAATTCTGACTTGACCGGGCGTGTTGAGCCCTTGTTCTCTTAACCATAGATAATTAAAATTATCGGCTAAGCATCCGCGGATCTCATTATTTGGGATTTTAAATTTGCGGAGATCGAGGAATGATAGAGTTACTTATGAGTTTAGATGCTAAGCGTGGAGTAGTTGGTTCTCTTTAGAGCTCATCGAAGGTACTTGTGGCTTTTTGCTCCCACAAAATTGTCTCACCCCATATCTGTCTAATAATAATTAAAGATGTTAAGTTTTTGACGATAGTTAGTTTTTTTTATCTATCTTCTTTACTGTCAGTGTTGCGGTGTAATAGACAACTGATTCTTGATAGTTTGCTGCTATTGTTTCTATTGTTATAAAAGCCGTGGGATTCGGAGTTTGGCAAAAATTAACATGAAATAAAGTCCAAATGTATTAAAGTGAAAATCCAAAGCCATAAAAGTTTTCTATGTCTGCCGGTACCCCCGTTGTCATGGACTTAAAAAAGGTGGAGGAAAATTCCAAAGTCATAATAAGACTTCTGATAAAACGGTAATCCCGTTTAATTAGTGGTTGAAAAGACCGAGGGCCTAAATTGCAAATGTGCTGAAATAGTGTTAAGCCAAACTTTGACTACGGGAGATATCTAAATAAAAGCTTCTGTCTCTGGACTCGTAGATGAGTTGTTTCGGTCTTAATAAAAAGGATATCTCCCTAAATCGTGTTAAATTAGGACCTTGATGTGGACCTCATTCTTGTATGCAACGGTTTTCGAGGGAAGATGGAAAACTAATTAGCGTCTTAGCTTCATATCTTTATCGGAATAAAACTTATCGAAACGAGAAACTTGAAGAAATTCATTTCTCACCAAAAATAAAATAAATAGAGGAAAATAGGAAAATGGGAGCAAAAGGTAATTACACAAGTAACTTCCATGGGTAGTGTTAGCATCTAAAATCATATTTAACAATGATTTCGATTTTACGCTTAGTTTGGGGACTTGTGAAAAATCAGGGACGATGTATTCTATCCGTATGGTCACTCCTCGCTGAGTTGTGTTTCCTACTCCGTGATTCTAAAAATGTATTTTGAAAAATGTTGGAGTTAATGATCGACATGAAAGTTCAACAAACCGTCACTCATAATGAATAAGTGCTTAATCGTAATATCTATATGTGAAATAAAAGGTAAACGGGGCGTATTTAGAATTAAGGGTTCTTAATCTCTTTTGAGGAATCTTTGCTACTTTTCATAGATTTAGTAGAAAGAGATTGAAATCCTTGGTCTTAGAGGCGTGAGTTGATTACATTGCGTGAGGACACGACAATCTTCTAGTCTGGGGTATTTTGGTATGTGCAAAAACACATACCATTTCTTTACCAAAATAGACCCAAAATAACCAGAAAAGAGCCGTTTATGCCTAATATTTGTTGGTTTCTTGAGTTTATGCATGTGCAGGTACGGATATAACAAAACACACAAAAGAAAGACAAATCAAACAAAAACCGAGCACGAGAAGGAAGAGAGTGCAAAAGCTGAAGCCGGGAAATCAGAATTAAGTGAATTTAAAGTTATTGATGCTCAAAGGATGATTTTTGAAAGATTGGATCAATTTTGAAGAAATGGCAAAATCAGTCCCTCAAGTTTGAACGATTGACAAAATCTACCATTGAAGTTTCAAATTGTCAAGATCAGTCCCTCATCTTTCCCATATTGGCAAAATATACCCTTGTACCCAATTTCCCAAAATTCCCCTTTCACTTTTACAAAATTACACATTAAATCCTTTGAAAATAAAACTTTGTCATTTAAATCCCTAAATAAAACCAAAGAGTTCAAAAACTATTTTAACCCTTTGATCCAATTCTAACTAGTCAAAACTATTAACCATTTGGACCTTTTTCCCCTAAACGATTCTTGCCAAAATCCCACATGAACCTCCCTCTTTTACTTTGGTAAAAAAAAGTCAAACCGTAATAAAATAACCCAAAATACCTTACCGCCAATTTCATCCCCAATTTACCCAGCACATGAACCCTAATTTACCCGTACAGAAATTAACAGCAAGTAATGGCAATTGAGTACTTTTCCCTGATAATTCCTGACACAAGGAATGCCACCTTGGCAATCCGTGTGCCAAGGTGTGCTCTGATTGGTGGATGTTATGTCATCAGGTGGATCTAATGAACGAAATTGAAAGGGGATTGATGGGATTGCCAAATCATCACAATCAAAGGCTCTTATTGATTGAAAGAAGCACATCCTGAGCTTCCTGAAGCTTCCCAAGACCTCAAGTCGGCTACAAAAGGACCCAATTTTTTCACATAGTGATCATGTAGTAGTAGGTGTTTAGTGTGTGTTTTTACTTTTTATTAAGTGTTTTTAAAAGCTTTCTACTAGTTCTGTAATTCTCAATTCAGTTTATGTACTCAGATTTTCATTAATAAGAATTCCTTTTTTGTGTTACTGTCTTAAATCATTCCTTATTATTATTAAGCTTTTGTTAGTTTCAAATTAGCTTATTACTAATCATTTTTAGCTTATAACTGTTTCTAAATCAAAAATCACAAAAAAATAAGAAAAATCATTGAAAAATAAAAAAATATTGTCAAAACTATTCATAAGCTTCAATAAGCTTAGCTTCCTATTTACATAAGCTTAGATAAGCTCTTCATAGCTTATTTTAAGTTTCATTTAGTTTTTAAAACAGTTTACACACCTAATCACCAAATATCACTAAAATAATCAAACATTTACCTATGCTTAACATGGATAGCTTTGGAAATGATCGTAATGGATTGGCCAGATGGACTTTTACCAGCTTATTCTCTGAATAAGCTGGAGCTTGTAGTTGACATTAAGTTGGAGCCCTTGTTCTACTAGGGTCTAAAGTAAGGATTCTTCATTTGTAGTTTAAAATTGCAAGTGACTGTTACATTGTGGTAGATCTAGTGATATTAGCTTAATATTGTTAGTTTAGCTTATTTGAGACTGTTTTTAGCTTATTTTGATAGCTTAGAACATCATTTGTCCCATTTCTCATTTTTGCATTCATATTTGTTCACATGTGTCATAAACTGCATTATCTGTTAGTTCATGGTTTGAGGTGAAATTTGCTGTCAATATCTCATCAATTAGATCTAAGTTGATAGTTGGAATCTGATTTAGGTGTTATTTTGACTAGAAAAGGTTGTTTGCTAGTTTAAATTTGCATAACAATCTACAAAGGGGTGTTTGGATTAATTCAGTAAACTAAGTTAGAGGTAGGTAGGATAGTCATTTGTAGTTGCAATAATCTCACTTAGGTGTACTTAGAACATTTAGGTCATATAATTGCATGTTCATTTGTTAAAAAGTCAAATTCAGTTTTAATTTCACCTAGCTTGCATAGCAGTTAGTTTAATGATCAGATTAGCTTGCATATAGGTTTAGAATTAATATAGGTTGCATAATTAGGAATCATTTAAGCTTAAAACAATATTTAGAATCAAATTTAAGCTGTCAAATTTCACAAAAGTCAAAGAGCAAGGTTTTTCATAAAAAGTCAAATTCTCATAACAGTTGTAAACTGCTCCTATTTCTACAATTTTAAATTCTTCATTTCAAATCCATTCAGGCTATAAATCTGGAATTTGGATCTTTGGTTGGTTGAGTATAACAGTGTATTTTTAGAATATTTTTGTGAATTTTCTAAATCAGTTTAAATAGCACTGAAAGTAGGTCAGTTTTCAAACATTTGCCATGTACACTTGACATCAGCACCTAGTTAAGCTTTTGCAGCTTTTTCTTGTGCTTCTCAAGAGCTCAATACAGCTCCTGAGAAGCTCAAATTTGGTTAATAAATCCTTTTCCAGTTCAACTTGAGGTTCCAACATTTGGTTTTCATTTTACAGCTTATTTTCAAGCTTTTTATTAAGCTGCAAGTAAGGTGGTTGTAGACTGTTTGAGAGATAGCTGTTAGGATTTGAATTTGTATTTCCAGCTTATAGCTAGTGCTTATTTGGTTTTATTTAGTTGCATTAGGTAGAACTTTAGTAGCTTAGACCTATTTTAGCTTAAGATAGTCTCTGGTAGCTTAATTCTGATTTTAGCTTATTTACCTCTTAGCTTATCATATCAGTTTCATTTCAAATAGATTAATCTATGGTCTCAAGTAGTATTTGATAATTTTTATAGCTTCTCAGTAGCAATTATAACTTTAATTTTTCATAATTTTCCATAGCTATTTACTATTTTTCTGGATTTAAAATCGGTTTTTAGTAATTTTAAATAGCTTTTTATTCAAATAAATCAGAAAAGGTTCATAAAATTACAAATTTAATTTTCTTAGATTCAGAAAAATCAAAAAGTCATAAAAAATATTTTCCCATATTTTTTCTAGTTAAATTAATATTTTCTAGACATTTAATTAGTTTAAATCAGTTTTAAATTCATAATAAATAGAGAAAAAGTCAGAAAAATATAATTTCAGTTTTGAAAAATATTTTTAATTAAATTAGATTTTTTAAAGATAGTTTTGTAATTTTCTTGTAAGTTTTCATATTTTTTAGCTTTTTAATCTATCTTAAAAATCCAAAAATAGTTTTAAATTCATTCAAAATTAAGAAAAACCAAAAAAATTAGTTTTAAATTTTACATAATTTTAAATCATATTTTTAGCTGTAGGAAAATATTAGATCACTTTTAGGTGTTAAAATAGTTTAATTTGCATTTTAGTTTACGTTTTAGTTTTATCGTAATTTGCGTTTTTATTGCATTTAGGGTAGATTTTTCATATATGGTTTGAATTTTTTATTTTCAAGAAAATTAAAGTTTGGACAAACATCTAAGACAATTTTTTTTACTAAAAAAATCCAACCATTTAGAAGTACAAATTTATTTTAAAACATTTTAAAACGGCTTTGACTATCACCCAAAATTTTGTTTTAAAGAAACATTATAACATGGTCCAATTAATGGGGATTATTAGTTCATCAAAATTTATAAACTTCACAAGAAAACTTTTCGTTTGTACAAAAGCTTTAACCAATCAGAATTCGAGTTATCTAAATTAGTACCATCTCCGGAACACGAACACCAGGGCGAATATCGCTATCATGGTCAACATAAACAACTCAATTAACAAGCTGAAGGTCACTGCTTCTCATGAGTCCTATTATTTTCGTTGTAGTCCCCAAGGTCCTAATCATACGACTAAGCCATAAATATGTCCATTTTTATTGGTGGGTTGCTTCCTAAAGCAACTATTGATATTATGTGACTCATCGATTTATTGTGCAGTGTATTCAGACTTTCCCACAATACGAGGGTAGGGGGAGACAATGCATGTGACATGATGGCATAGGGCAATACTAGAAAAATCATGTATCCAAAATAGTTTTCAAATAGTACCAACTTATCAACCATCTATAACGTTAAACCGAGTAACGACTTGAACCTAACTTAATTTCACAACTCATCAAACAAGAACTGTCATGAAATTAAGTTAAGTGTCATTAAAAGGCTTAACGTCTTTGATAATAAACAAATTCTCAAAATAGTGTTTCCAAATTAATACGACCCAAAATAGTTCTCAAGATAGCATATCAATATAATACATTTTTAAAATGGCGAAACCAATGTTGACCTTCCAAAATTGTATAGTGTATCCAAAATAGTCTAACCGAAATAACGTTTTCAAAATAATGTATCAATATATATTTAGAAAAATATATAGTATGGGTTTTGTTTGCGTATAAGGATAAATAATATCAACGCACGAGTATGAGGAATGGTACGAAAAATATTCTAGCTCATATCAAATCAATCATATCATATCAACTAGATCAAAGCACATCATAACATATCGAATCAAATCGCATAATATCATGTCAAATCAAAGCACTTAAGTACGCAATTGCAAACTCATATATTGTCCCAGAAGCTAAAAGCTCCAGCACACATAAGGCAAGGCAACATAACCACAGATACACATAACACATAAGGCAAATGCACACACATAGACCAATGCATTTTCAGGTGATCTAGACTCCGACTCCAACCAAACATGATCTAAGGTAACTACCCCCATTATCCCATGATCGCTCCTGAATTAGGCATAGTTGATCAGGCTATGCGTAATTTAGGAAAAATGATGGAATGCTCGGGCTAATTGACTCGTACCATGTTTGGGGTTTTATAAAAAATTTAGTTTGGTTATAGTTGAGGTTTTTATTTTAGAAAAATCGTTATTCTCTATAACCTTAGGCTTTGATATCAATCTGTCACACCCCGTCAATGGCGGAAACACGGGATGTAACTGGGAAAGGCACATTGCATAACATCATAGATTCATACCTTATAATCATTACAACAATGGTTTATAACTTTTACAAAACGATCCTTGTATCAAATATGATGAAAATATGTCTCTTTTGAAAACTTGTTGTCTTGAAAACATAGTAGCAATATGTCAAATAGTCTAACTCCAATAAGCGTGCCTTCAAATACTTTAATAATGATCCACCTGAAAATGGTACTAGAAAACGTCAACATAATGTTGGTGAGCTCGTAGGTTTGAAAGTTAAACCACAAAGCTGTGAATAATATAGCGTAGGACAATAGTGAGAATGAATACCAATTACAAACACATTATCAAATAGTAATAGTGACACGCCAATTGAACCTATAGTGTTCCTCATACGTATAACCAATATCACGTGGGGAGCTACCCCGATAGATCTATCAACATGTGGGCTCTCCAAGAGAGTTAACAGTTGTATCAACTAAACCTATAACTTGTGGGCTCTCATCAGAGAGTTAACAGTGGCACAGTCATGTACTCGCAACACAAACATGACACAACCTATAATCGCATCATCACACATATATGTCCAAAATCATGTAAAACAGAGGTTCATAGCATAAAAACATTTTAAAAGTATTGAGTACCATTTTCCCCCAAGAAAAATATAGTGAAAAGGGGGCTACGAAAACTCACCTCAGCAGATAGCAATGAATAGTAACCTAAGCAACGCAAAACAGTGTCAAGAAGCAAGGTACAACGGTACACGGACGGCACAACCTACTAATCATTGTTTGTTCTCAGAATATATCTCGAAATAGTATAATGTACATAAGTTTTCAAAAACTAACGTATTTTAGCTTTCGTGGGTGACTTGAATTATTATTTGTAAAAAGTGTAGTATCGTAGTCTCGTGTGGTTTTTAGGAAAAAATATAGACTCAAGGTAACTCACGCCAAAATAACGAAGTCGGATAAGTAACGAAAGGACTACAAGAAGGAATAACGAAAAGAAAAGAACAAATAAAGGACAACGAAAACGACCTGTCGATAACATGTTTCGGTGTTTTACCCCGTAATCCAAATAGTTGATGAAACGTTATGGTTTAGAAAGTATCGTATATTTGATGAAAGGTGTACGATGTTAATAATTAGAAAAGTTTATAACGTTTAAAAATCGTATTGGTTTAAGTTATAAAATGGTTTTTATAAAATTTGGACATGATGTGTCAGTTTATATAACATTTCCAAGTCGTTAAGACTTTTTGAATAACAAATTTTATTTATTAGATTTGATACAAAATTATACAATTTTTACAAGTTTTAACTATTTATTTGATCGTTATCATTCGCGTGAATATTAGTGTCGGGTTTATTGACTATTTTGTGTTCGAAGTACAAAATTGTCCATAAGTCCATCGGCTAATACCGTAAATCCAATAACGATCAATCCAATATCATCCAAGCATACGTTTATGTAACAATGTCCAATACCCGTATCAATATCCAAGTACTCCCAAATAACATCCGAAACACCATCGACAAAACAACAATATAAATTAAGTTAGTAACCGATAAATGAAATTATTAACAACAAAATAAAAATAAATAACACACGCTATTCGGCTTTAGGCCCAATGTCACCATAGTACACAATTTATGTTAACGGCCCCCCGAGCCCATTAATCCAATAATAAATAACCCAACACTTAGTTTTTAGTTTTAAACAATACTTTTCGTTACGAACGTATACGACCAAATTGAGGTTACCCAAAACCTTGTTAACGACTTAAAACCCATTTCGTTTTAGACTAAAAAAACATATCCAAGTCCCCAAATAACTTTATGTGTCGTGGTACACATAACGTCACTCGTCGTGAGTGCTGTTAACCGATAATTCACAAATAATAATCCATGACCAAAACTAATAACCAACTAATAATAATGTTTACCAAAAATGTTTTATGCCACCACGGTCTCGGCTATACGCTTCGGTTAACCAAACTAGTGGCCGCGACTCCCCGTGAGCACGGCTCACACTAATGAGCCAATTACATACCACGGCCAAAATAAATAGTTTGAACATCAACAATAATCAAGTATACCATGACTATCATAATTTGACCATAAAACAATTAATCCAAACCCAAGGCCATAACCAAACTCGACTACGAAAAAAACCTAGACTCGGCTAATCAAATATAGAACTAAAGGCCCCACGACACTTTATGTGTCGTAGTACACATCACGAGCACACTCCTTGTATGTCGTGTTTATCCACCATCAACAATACAACGACCCTAGTGGTCGTGTAACCTAGATACCATCACAACAATGCACATAACCATAAAATAAAGGCTTCCAAAACCAATCCGTGTACACAACGGTTTATAAACTCGTTTTGAAACAACATAATATCAATAGAAATTAAATAAGAAACACCAAATACCAAAACTGAACCCAAATTGAATCCGACCCGTATCACAACTCAACCATAACAAACACTTTTATATCCGTTTCCTTACCACACGAGTATTTGCTAAAATCTTTTGTAATCTATTTATAACCCACGAAAACTATACCCAGTAAATTTTAATATTCGGATTTATATAAAAATAATAATAAAATTGTATTTAGGTTTCGACTTACTAAAACAAACCCAAGAAGCCTTAACCCAATCTCTTCTTAACAAACTCGTAGTTACAAACCCTGGAGCACCTCTTAATCTATGGTTGAAACGGAGGCAAGAAACGAGATGGTCGGCATCTGGCAGGAAGTGGTGGTGTGGCTCGTGTACAGATTAACAAGAAACAAGGGTGGGTTTGATGGGTTTTTGGCTAGGGAGGTGGCAGTGTCGTTGTAAAACCCTAAAAATATAAACACATAATAAGACTATTTTACCCCTTGAAGTCGAAATTATAAAATACGTAAAATACGTTTTTAATCATTTAACGAAATTAAAACTAAACTTACGAATAATTAAAACTTAACGAATGTGTGTACGTGATCGATTTTGTACGACGAAGATTTAAACGTCTCGCTAAAGTGTTGGGCCGATTAGTTGGGCCTTGTCTTTCGTCATTTGGGAAACAACTTGGGCCGTTTGTTTTGTTTCGTTTGGATCAATGGAGTCGAGAGCCAAGAGAGCCCAAAAGGGCGTGGGTTTTGTTGTGTTCGGTTGGACCAAGCCGAAACCCAACCCACTCAAAACCCTAAACCGAAATTTTACTAGCTATAAATACAAAACATTAACTCTAATTTGGAACCCTAGTTTTGTTTGCCTCTTCTTTTCTTTTTCTTCCATTCGGCCGTGAACCTCAACCCCTTGGTGTCGAGACCTTGTGTTCAACAAAGCTAAGGTATAACAATGATCTTATCGTCTTTTTTTGATACGCCTATGTTAATATTTAATTGTATCATGTTGTTTTAGTCGAGCTTGTGTTTCTTCTTTTGTGGCCGAACCGTACGAAACCAAACAACCACAAAGATAATGACTTGAACCTTGTAATATTAAGAGAACATGTATGTAATACGTATTATTTGAATCGAGTCTTGTGTATGTCGAGCCATAGTGAACCAAACCACATATATAAATGTTATCATGCTTAATAAATTCGAAACCCTAATTGGAATGGAACCCTAAGTGTAATTAATGGTCTAAATATGTGCTTATATTGGTTTTAAATAAACCCTAAAACTGGACAGCATCATATGTCGAACTTGTGTGGGTCATAGATCGAATTTTACAAGTGCAATAATCTGGGTTTTTGTTGGAAAAGTTTATTTTATGTCTTAGTTACGTTTTCCAAGTGGTTTGGTCGAATTTGGAGTTGTCTAAGTCGTATTTTTGAATTTTACAAGATCAAGTGTCAAAGCTGAGAAAACGGGTCTGAAATTTGGTTGGATTGTTTGATTTTTCATTTTCAAACCATAAGGAATTGGGAGCTCTCCTTTTACAGGGGTGATATCTATGACATGAATGAATTTCTGGGAGTTCTGGGGATTTTTCTAAGGTGTCTAAATAGGTCCCATAAGCGTAAACTTTTAAGGTGTATTTTCTGATCACTTTCTGGACAGGTCTGGACTTATGATTTTCCATAGGACATTTAGCATGGAAATAGAACCCACCAATTTTTGTAGAGTCTTTTAAATCATATGAGAACCTCTGGGATTTTGCTTGATTTCATTTGAGCTAAGTAAGTATTTTATAAAAATCGTTAAAGTCCGGTCCAAATATGAGTTTAAGAAAATGGAAGATAAAATATGATATCAACAGGTAACACACTTACAAATGCATAAGAAGCTTATAAAATGAGAATATACTTATAACTCTAAGAATGTTAATGTGATGAATCCGTTATAACTTAATGATGCTAATAAGTATTGAATAAATCATAATCCGTGTAGATTCGTTGAAGGAGACGCGACGTTATATCTTTGTGTTCATTCATTCGTTTGCTTTTCCTTTCATCGGCTTTAAGGTACAGATATTCTGACCTTTTTAGTAAAGGTTCCTTATGATGTTCTTTTCGTTCGCTTTCCTATTTTACTTATTAGGGTTTCCGATGCCATTGCTATGAACCCTTTCCTGATTGTTTGACCTGTTGCTTATCTGAACTTATGTTTTATTGAACCATGCGATATCTGATTTGAACTTTATGTTAGGAAGACTTTGATATGCATATTTGTTGAACCTTGTTATATTTGAATATGAACCTTATGATATGAGTTATCTGATATGTTATTTGCTGAACCTTGTGTTTGATTAAGACCTGTGTCATAATTGAAATTTTGTTTGACCTAAGTTAGTTTGACACCCGAGCCAAATAATAACTAGTCATGGGGGTTCCATGTCCGTGTCAGTGATGCACCTCTGACATGACTCTAGGGCAGTAGAGTGAAGTTCTGCCACGTCCCTTATCTATTATTTGTTATGAGCTCAAGTTATATTATATTATCAATATATGTTTGTGGGGCGTATGGATGCATCCTAGATCTGATCTGTTATCCGATATGATTTATTATAGTTGAATGATGTCGTGTGCAATACGCGTCTTCATAAAACTCTGGGAGCTAGCTACTCCGAATTATTTTGAGATTGTTTCTATATAGTTATGATGTTTTGATATGATATGTTCTGGGCTCGTGGTAGTTAACTAGATCTTTATCTGTTATTTCTATGTTAAGTATTCTGATTATGAATCGGTATGTTCAAGTGTTAATAATTATGTGATCGGCTTAATTATATGTTATTATATGTGGTTATGCTTTTGCATGTTTATGTGACTACCGTCTACTATGCTAGGTTATGATTAATATGTTTAAATATGATTCGCATGCTGTCATCTGATGTCATGTTAGTTTATCGTTATGTGAATTCGTTGATATGTGAGATGAATGTGCTAGTGTGAAAGTGAGTATTCTATAAGTTTGGTATGTATAATTTGTTCAGTTAATTTTGTGAACTTTGCTTATACGTTAGTGTTTTATCTGCCTATGTGACCTGCCATGCTTAAACTATGTTGATGTTAGGATTTGATCTGAGAACTGGTTTAGCTTATGATATCTGTTTTGATAATTACTAATGGTTATGCTATGTTTTGTTTGGTCTATTTAATTATAGTTTGTCTACTACGTTTCTATTTGCTTGTGAGACTGCCATGATTTGGACTGCTATTTCCGCTGCTGCAATATTGAATTAAGTGTGTTAAGTGAAGGTTAATTAATTTGTTGAATGCCATGTTTATTTTCTAGAAAGTGTTTCCGTTAGCCTTAGACTTTTCGTTTGGTTTATATGTAATCTATTTCTTCTTGATATGTTAAGTGTCTGGTTATTTTGATGTGTTGCGTTGGAGTCATCAATATCCTATGTGTTTGTCCTTGATTGCTAATTGTTTTTTCCGGATTTCTGTGCAATTGTGTTTCTGCAGAATCCTCAATGATTCATTATTCTCTTTCCGCTACGATTTTGTTATTCGTTTCTTTGTTCAATTCGTATTTATGTTTTTGTTTAGTTTTTGTTTGTTATATCTGTTCACTGGGCTTTGTAAGCTCAACCGCACTTTTCTTTTCCTGCGGCAGGTATTAAGCGTTCAAGATGAGCTTATGGGATAGCTGATCTGGGTTGAGAGTAGAGATGAGAGCAAGATTTGACCATAGAGATCTTAGATTTATTTTGAAGTTTAGCTATTTATGTTTTCTTTTTGAATATTTTGTAAAGGCTTTCGCTATTGTATAGTATTTAAAGTTCTGATATGAAACCGTATTTGCGATATCTTTACCCTTGTCGGGTTGGGGTGTTACAGTGGTGGTGGGGGGTGACCGGAGACGGTGGCTAGAGAAGGGTGCAGCGCCGGAAATTTATAAGGGTGTGTGTAAGATTAGGGTTCTGAGGGAAACCCTATCTCATTTGCTTATATACCTCCCCTTAGGGACTAAACTCGCCAAATTAAAATACCAGGGGCCTGTGGCGTAAATCTAACTCGAGGGACCATTCTTGCAGTTTTGTTAATCTTCTAATGAATTGATCATCGGGCTCGTTTAGACTAGATAAAAGTTTCCGTGAGACTTTCTAACTTGCGTCATAAATTTTAAAATCCTTTTTCAGTTAAAAATGACTATTTATATGCCTATCTTTGATCAAAACGTCTTAAATCAATTATTCAACGTATTATTAGGTTTAGACTCGTGCCGACACGCGTTGTGTTCTATTTTCACGTTTCGCAAAATAACTTATCGTTTTCAAATCAAAGGAGATCCAAAAAGCTCGAAAATGTATAATAGTTAATAATAAACAAAATTTATTATTAAAAATACGTTTGGAAAATCATTGTCTGTCACAAATGGGTTTGCGTTTTATAAATAAGCATTGCCCAAAATGCCTGTTGCTACATAGAGTTATAATAATTTGGTATATTTAAGTTTTTAACCTGTCCACACATGAGTTATTAAACTCGGATTGCAAAATTAATAGTTTTTGGATATATTATTATGAGTTGCAGCATTATAACGACGTATCAAATGTTATTCATATAGGTTGTTTGGTATTACAATTAATTTAATTTAATAACGATGATAATAATACGAAAAAATAACAAATATACTAATAAATATTATCTTTTGAAAAAAAGTATAATGTCATTTGTTAAATTTATAAACTTAATAAAACTAATAAAACTATTACGCTTAAATCCATAAAACTAAGAAACAACGTAAAAGTAAAAGGACTTAGATACACTGAACTCATACTAAGAGACCATTCATGCAGATTCGCTACAACTCCAAGGACTACTCATGCAATCAACCCCCTTCTCAAAAACCAAAAGCTTTAAATACTGAAATGAAAAAAATGTCAGTTAATATTTGAAGCAATAAAAACTGCCAAATTTAGGAACGTTTGTGATTCACTCTTTAATTAGTTGTTTGATTTATTCCACTATGAACAAGAATCGGATCTCACATTATCTTACACTGGTCATTACTCATCTTCTCTCATTCAGATCATTATTCGATTTGCATACATTTTGTTTTATAGTTTAGAGTGCTTGAAATGGCTGGATGTGCTGCCGGAGGGTTTCTTACGCGAGCATTTGAGTCAATGCTTAAAGAATGTTCAGGGAAAAAGTATAGTTCGATTCAGACCGCAATCCGTTCTTATTTAGGTCTGTTTTCTTTATTGTTGTTGACGATCTACATGTATGATTTGTTGCGAATTTTGTTTACAGTAAAAATGTGGTTTTGTTGTATTTCATAAACTAGCAAGGTAGTTTGGTAATATAGTGGGCATATGAAAGATGAAGTGGCTACCTCATGAGAACATGAGTTTAGTTTGGTGCAACGAGTCTTGTAGATGTTGCCTTTCTAAATTAAAAAAAAAAAAAAAAAAAAAAAAAAAAAAAAAGAAAAAAGATGATGCAACGAGTTAACGTATTAGAAAAGGGAGTTATGCACTGGAGACCCAAGTTTAAACTGAACATGCAGCAACTATATATACTGCCGGCCTTCAGGAGCCTATTCTCCATCACAAATGTTCTTGTGGGTTCGATAATGGAAAAGCTTTTGTGAACTTATTAGAGAAGGGGATAGTTTGGTATTTATACTTTTCGAAATCTACTAAGGTCTACCGGCAATACCAATTCACTCTTTTAGAAAATAATATTTATCACAAGATAAAAATATTATGTTCTAAGGTATAGTTGTCACTTCATTCTTAGAAGTAGGTTTGCTTTTTATGTTAGCTTTACCGCCTATGTAACGGGCTAAGATGTGGGATTTCACCCATATCCGTTGTACGGTTGTACCTAAACGTTTTTTGGAGTAATACATTTACAAGGGAAACCCTTTAACCAAAGAAAGAAATGTACTAAGGTGATAATATTATTGAGTTAGATTACCAAAGGAATCACCAACGTAAGTAGGTTGCAATTCTATGACATTAGCCCGTACAAATTTAACCATCTTTATTTCATATTATAGCTTATAGTACTTGATACGTAGATTAGTGTGGCCAACATCCAGTTCTTTTATATCATTTTGATGTAGTTTACAAAATGTTATAGATTAAACTCTCATGGAATATGCAATAAGCTGGCAAAAAAACTCAAGTTTTGAGAATGTAAATGTAACTGCAAAAACATTCTGTAAAGTACTTTTTGGTATTTTGGATCTTTTAGTTTGTAGTTTGTACAAGGTGATGGTCAATGGGATTTAAAGGTTTTCATACGGCTTTTGTGTTAGGCTTTTGACATAATTAAATTTTGTTTTACTTCCATGCTAGCTCTGACTTTCGTTCTATGAAAAGATGCTAATTTCTAGTTCCTTCTATTTTTTCAGATAGTTCAAAAGCAACCAATCAAGAGACGACATCAAATAATAGCAGTAGAAAGACGTCTTTAAGTAAAGATATGAGGTGCTTCCAGTATATTTTATCTTTTAAGGACACTTTTAAGAAATGAACTAAAATAAAAGGATAAATCCGGTGGATTAGTGGATATATATACACAAACTTAGAAGTGAAATAGGGCTTAACATAACTTTTCTTAGGAGGATTAGATATTGTAATCTGAACTTTGTTTAACACTGGTTTGATTTTATCAAAATGGAGTTTTGTCACAGTGATGAATGGAGTTCAAGAATTGAAGTGGAATCAGATGCTCTCGAATCAGGTGGAAGTATCACAAAGACCTTGGCAAATGCTGGCCATTCTTTAGAAGGAGCAGAGTTGGAACTCGTTCTTAATCCACTCCGGCTTGCATTTGAATCAAAGAATCCAAAAGTCATTGAACTAGCATTGGATTGTATTCATGTATTGGATTTTCTGATTTGTTCTTGTATTTCTGAGTACACAATGTGTTGCGCTTAACATTTGCAACCAATTTTGTGTTCATGTTAAGAAAATAGTAAAATGTTTTGTAAGTGCAGAAACTCATAGCTTATGATCATCTCGAGGGCGATGCTGGTTTGGAAAACAGTAAAAATGCTCCACTGTTCACAAACATATTGAACATGGTCTGTGGTTGTGTTGATAATAACTCACCAGACAGGTACATTTTTAATTAATGTTTACCTGAAAGTTTCTTTTGTTAGTTATATACTGTATACAATAACTTCTGAGGACATTCATGCAGTACGATTCTTCAAGTTCTGAAAGTGCTACTTACTGCTGTTTCATCCACCAAGTTCAGAGGTAACTAGAATTGCTTGAAGCAGTTTTGTTGTTTTTTTAATTATTGCTTAATTCTTACCATTCTCTAACTTAACGTCCACATATGCAGTTCACGGGGAACCATTGCTGAGTGCAATTAGAGTGTGCTATAATATTGCTCTTAACAGGTAAATATTACTCATTACTTATCTGATTGTATATTCCACTTTGGTAAATTGTATTTTATTTTTTATTTTTTTTGTAAATTGTAAATAATCTACTTTTTTGATGATTAGTAAAAGTCCTGTCAACCAAGCTACGTCCAAGGCTATGTTAACTCAAATGATTAACATAGTATTCAGGCGAATGGGCACCAACTCGGTTTGTAGGCTAAAACTTTGTGTTCATTATCATACACATTTGGTTCCAGGATATATTAGTTTTTCAACACAGTATTTCTTGCATTTTAGGTGTCTTCAGATGGTAAACCTATAAATAAATCGAGTGATTCATCCATGAAGGCTGAAGAAACTTCACCACCTGACGAAGATGGTCAAATGTTGACTCCCACTGCCATGAACACTTCTATTGTACCTCTTGAGGAACTTCAAAATCTTTCTGGTGGGAATGACATAAAGGTTCTCAACTTTTTATTCTTCTAACTTCTTTTTTCTGAAAGTGAGTTTCTTTATGCTACGCGATCAGCCAACACGAAGACGGTTGACTTTTTATGTTTTGAAGGGATTAGAGGCAGTTCTTGACAAGGCTGTGAAACTTGAAGATGATGGGAAGACTAGGTAAATATATAGGTCTACCTGAGAAAACTTCCATATAGTTCATTAAAATACCAAATATTTACTGTACTTTATTCTGAAGCGGAGTTAATCATGAAAGCATGAGCATAGCAGACCGTGATGCATTGCTTGTTTTTCGCACCCTTTGCAAGGTTTGTGTTTCTTTGTATCTGCTGTTTCCTAGTTAATGCCTTACAGTTTGATTTTATGATGCGATTAATGTTATTGCAGATGGGTATGAAAGAAGATAAGGATGCAGTCACCACAAAGACTCGGATTTTATCTCTTGAACTTCTACAGGTTATTTATATGTATAGCAGTCGATAACTTAACTTTTTATATATAAATTTATTAGGCCAACTTCTTCTCATATGTTGCTGAAATATTAACTTCTCAGCGCCTGTTAGAGGAAGTTAGCCACTCGTTTACTAGGAACTTCACTTTTATAGACTCTGTGAAAGCTTACCTTTCATATGCTTTGTTACGGGCATCAGTTTCAAAATCCGCAACAATCTTTCAGGCAAGTTCTCATCTTATTTTGGCACATTCAAATTTTTCATTGAGTTCTAGAAATGATAGATATCTTTTTCCTTACAGTATGCAACTGGGATATTTGCAGTACTTCTGTTGCGATTTAGGGAAGGCCTTAAGGCAAGTTATCACTGTTCTACTTTAGATATGTTTTCTTGTAATGTGTTGAATTCGCCTCTTTGTGCTAAAATTAACATTTATATATTTACAGATTGAAATTGGTATTTTCTTCCCTCTGATAGTTTTGCGATCTTTGGACAGCTCAGAATGTTCTCTGAACCTCAAATTAATGGTGATTGGGTACAACTTCTGCTTACTATATTCACTCCAACGTTCTTATTTTTATATCAATACACCGCAATTTGAAATACGGGACCATAAAACAGATATGATCCCACTGTTTTCTTAGATTTAAACTTGTAATCTGAATCAAATAAAAATAACAGGATGCTGGATAAAATTTGCAAAGATCCTCAGATGCTTATTGATCTATATGTGAACTATGACTGTGATCTTGAGGCTCCTAATTCGTTCGAACGAATGGTATGATTTTTCAGTTTTTTTTGTTAAATTTGAATTTTTTTTTATTCTCTTTTCTTAAATTTGTATGTGATTCTTGTGCCTTTTCTTTTACATTCAGATTACAACTCTTTCCAAAATAGCCCAAGGAACACAAAATCTAGATCCTAACTCTGCTAACTCTATCCAAACGGGAACACTTAAGGGATCCTCACTTCAGGTTTGTACATCCATATACTCCCTCCTTTCATGAAAGTGGCAACATTTGGTGCTACACGCTTATTACTAAAAGTGCAGATATTATTCCAACATTTAGTTCACATATATTCTATTTGTGCAATCTCGGTAATACTATGTGTAGATGTGTTAACTTCTGTCTTTCATCTTTATAGTGCCTTGTGAATGTCTTAAAGTCACTTGTTGACTGGGAGAAATTGCGTAGGGATGCAAAGCTAAATAAAGTCAAACAATCTATTCATGAAGATGTTCCATTGGAGGATTCAGAAGAAATGAATAGCAACGACGAAGCAAATAACTTTGAGAAAGTGAAGGCTCAAAAATCGACCATGGAAGCAGCCATCTCCGAGGTATATGGTGCTCCATTTTATAACAAAATAGATTGATGTTTTTCTTGACGTCAAAAGGCAGTTTTGGTCAAAAGTGATTCTATGTCTGCCTGTTAATTTTTTTGATACCCATTAAGCTTTACAACAAGTGCTATGTACTCGCAGAACTGTTGGTAAGAAAGTAAAAGCAGAACCTGTATGGAGCTTAAGTTTGACCTCAGACGTCAAAGCATTCATCTTATTCTTGTCATCTAGAATTGCTAGTAGAGGTCACAAAACGGGTTGGGTTGAGTCGAAACACTTACGTCCATAATTTTTATTCTTTTCATAAATATTTAGTGTTTCTAATATGATTTTTGAAAACTATATTATCTCAATAAGAATATAATTTCTTATTTAAACTATTTATGAGGTATTAGGCACTACAAATACATTTATACATGTTAGCAAATTTTGACCCACTCGACATGATTGTCTTTAAGATTTTTTCTTAATTTACTCATTTAGCCCGTTAGAGATAAATTAATCTGAACTGACCCATTCAAATGTAACTGGATCAAATGTGCCACCTCTAATTGAAAACATATAAGAAAAACAAATATAAGAGGATATAAAGATTCTGCATGATTATAAAATGTGGAACTCTCTTAACTTTGTAAGGAACTAATTTCATATCATCAATAAACACAGTTCAATCGTCATCCTGAAAGGGGTATCGGATTCCTAACAGCAAATAGGTTGGTGGAAAATACACCAGTCTCGGTAGCACAATTTCTTAGAAATACATCCACTTTGGACAAGGTACAACATCTAATATAGTACTGTAAGATATAGTTTTTCATACATAAATAGATGCTAAATACCTTTTGGTGTATGTACCGTCAGACTATGGTTGGTGATTATTTGGGACAACATGCTGAGTTTTCCCTAGCTGTAATGCATGCATACGTTGATTCTATGAATTTTTCTGGAATGAAATTTCATACTGCCATTCGTGAATTTCTCAAAAGTTTCAGACTTCCGGGTGAAGCACAAAAGATAGATCGTATAATGGAAAAATTTGCAGAGCGGTAAGTCAAGGGTTTTCCTAGATACATCATATTGTATTATTGGGTTGCGAAAAAGAGCAAGGTTAGATCAAGTGGTTAACACCCTTGCCTCTGAGACAGAGGTCAAGGGTTCGATCCCCACCCTTTGCAAGGCCGGAGGTCCTTTTCTACCTTTGGTAGAACCGGAAGCAGCCTCTCATAACCCGTGGAAGACGGTATTGGGACCCATAACCCGTGGAAGACGGTATTGGGAGTTACTTTACTTTACTTTTTATCATACTGTATTATTGGGTTGCGGGTGTTTAAATTTGCGTGTTGGTAAAGTTTCTTAAGCGTGTTGCCACATTTTGCAGTTACTGTTCAGATAATCCAGGCCTCTTTCAGAGTGCAGATACTGCTTATGTTCTTGCATATGCAGTTATAATGTTAAACACCGATGCTCATAATCCAATGGTATGGCCTAAAATGTCAAAATCTGATTTTGTGAGAATGAATGGCACAAATGATCCTGAAGAATGTGCACCAAAAGTACTTCTGGAGGAAATATATGATTCCATAGTTAAAGAAGAGATAAAACTGAAGGACGAGAATGTTAATATGGGTAAGTGTCGTAGGAAAAAGCCAGAAAACGAAGAAAAAGGGGGCATTGATGGTATACTTAATTTGGCTCTTCCAAAACTTAGAAGTCAAAACGATGCGAAGTCTGAGAGTGAAGCTATAATTAAACAGACACAAGAAATCTTTAGGAAACAAGGGGCTAAAAGGAGTACTTTTTATACGTCCCAACGAATTGAGATTATAAGACCAATGGTTGAAGCTGTAGGGTGGCCTTTGCTTGCTACATTTTCTGTTATGATGGAGGAAAGGGAAAATAAGGCTCGAGTGGTTCTTTGTATGGAAGGTTTCAAAGCAGGGATTTACATTACACATGTCCTTAGAATGGATACCACGCGATATGCTTTTTTGACCTCATTGATAAGGTAATTTATGTTTATAGTATCTTCCATTATATGACCGTCCCAAACATAAATTTTCCCATTACAAGGAGTGGTCCATGCCAAGATGGCATGAATCTGGTTGATGAGCATAGACTGGTTTCAAAGTTTAAAAAAAGTATATAAATTGTTCTTTATGTAAAAATTGGTTAAAAGTTGTTACTTTTAGTTTTTAATTTTGCTAAATCTGAGGTATGTTAATTTTATTTGAAGTAATTTCGAATTTGGATTTTTTTAAAATAACAGCCACTAGACTTTTTAACTTTTAAGTTCTATAAAATTCATTGATATTATACAAACTGGCCATTGAAAATTTTTGTATAGTATACAAAGATTGATGTACAGTTTTTGTTTCTTTGTGAAATAATCATAATCATTTTTACTGTTAATAATATGATCATTTTATATATTATTAATAGGTAAATAATTCTAAACCATATATAATACTTGGACGTTGCAGATTCAATTTCTTACATGCACCAAAAGATATGCATAGTAAAAATGTTGAAGCCTTACGGACTCTACTGGATCTATGTGACTCAGAGCCTGAATCGCTCCAGGATACCTGGAATGCAGTTCTGGAGTGCATATCCCGACTAGAATATGTTACATCTAATCCTGTTATGGCTGTTCAAGTAATGCATGGAGCGAACCAAATATCTAGGGATGCTGTTCTTCAATCTCTTAAGGAGTTGGCTGGGAAACCGTCTGAGCAAGTTTTTTTAAACAGTGTTAAACTCCCAAGTGAATCTGTGGTGGAATTTTTCACTGCTCTATGTAACATCTCGGCTGAAGAACTGAAGCAGAGGCCAGCTCGTGTTTATAGCTTGCAAAAACTTGTGGAAATCAGTTACCATAATATGGCTCGTATACGCATGGTAATAATCATTCGCCCATTTCTGTAATATGTTTTTATCTGTAGACATTAAAGCTGGAAAGATGGGTGGATTCGGTATGGATTAAAAGGCTTACTAGTTGAAAGGGGTCATTTTTGGTGCATACTGGTAGGGTTGACCCACTAATACTTTTTTGTCCATTTTAAATGTTTACTATATATAACTGAATTTACAAAAAAGATACACTTACAAAGTAATCCAAATCTTTGAATGAAAAGATTTAGGAGGTTCGCATAAGGACGGTAATGTTGCATCTATAATTTGTGGTTTAATGATTAAAATACTTTTTTCTCCAGGTATGGGCTAGAATATGGTGTGTGCTATCTGATCACTTTATTACTGCTGGGAGCCATTCTGATGCAAAAATTGCAATGTATGCCATAGATGCACTAAGACAACTTAGCGTTAAATACCTGGAACGATCAGAACTTGCCAGTTTCACATTCCAGAATGATATCTTAAAACCATTTGTTATTTTAATGCGGAATTGTCGCAGTGAAATAATTCGGAAGCTGATTGTTGATTGCATCGTACTGGTATGCTTAAAATATTTGAGATCCAATGAAGTGATGAGTAATTAATTTTGTATGGCCAACATGGCGATTGGATTTTGCATGTTAACTCTTTTATTGGTTTTTGGAAGCAGATGATAAAATCGAAAGTTGGAAGCATTAAATCTGGTTGGCGAAGTGTTTTTATGGTTTTTACAGCTGCTGCCGATGACGAGTTGGAATCAATTGTTGAAAGTGCTTTTGAAAATGTAGAACAAGGTATTTTAACTCATCATCATAGCTGTTTCCGGCATTGATGTTTTATATCCTTGAAATTGCAACAACTGATTCATCACATAGCCTTAGGATAGTAGATGACTATTCATCAAATATCTAACAATACCATTCGGTAATAACAACATATGAGAATCTTTTGTGGACCCAAATGAAAATCGTCAGTTTTTGCAATGTTGCCTTTGGCAAATAAGTTATTATAACTTGAGTACTTTCAAGAAACAGAAATGTTGGAATTTTCATGGGACTTCCCAAAATAAAAATTATGGCGCTTTTCAAGAAGGAGAAATGTCTCTTTAAGGGGGCTATCGTTATAAAACTTTTCTTGACAAGGTTACATTTGCAACATTGGTCCATTTTTTATTCATGTAACCAACTTTCTTGGCACCTAAAATTCCCTAGGTAATTCTTACAGGCTATGACGAGTCGCTACCTCTGACCATGTTGACTTGTACTGTCAAAGTTGCAGATTACCTTGAATAATTTATTTTAGGGGTTTTATTTCGGTGCAAATAAAGTTGGTTATTATTTTATGCAATTACCCTCTATATACATTAATAGACCAAAAGTTCTTTTGGTGTACTGTGTCTAACTTAAAGAAATTGACAGTTATACTAGAGCATTTTGATCAAGTTGTGGGCGACTGCTTCATGGACTGTGTCAACTGCCTAATTGGTTTTGCCAACAGTAAAAGTTCTCACGGCATCAGTTTGAAAGCCATTGCACTTCTCCGCATATGTGAGGATCGACTTGCTGAGGTTTGTAATTAATCAGAGGTGGCAATTTTGACCCATTTATAAATGAACCGGTTAATTTGGGTTGTATTTTGTCTCAAATGGATCAAATCAAGAAGTTTAGCTAAAAATCGTACAATATCAATTTTTATTGCACTTTTAAACTATTTTTGTTGTAATCATAATTACCACAGTCGTCAAGATGCATTTAAGTGTCAACCCAACCTGACCCAGCTCGTTTTGACCCGTTTCCCAGTCTGTCACCCCTAGTTTATATATGTGATTCTTTGTGTCTTTGTTTAGGGATTCATACCAGGTGGTAGATTAAAACCCATAATCGCCAACGTAGATACAACTTATGATGTTACTGAGCATTATTGGTTTCCGATGCTGGCTGGTTTATCTGACCTGACGTCTGACTCACGACATGAGGTCAGCAAATGTGCGCTCGAGGTTTTGTTTGATTTGTTAAACGAGAGAGGAAGCCACTTCTCACTCGCATTTTGGGAAAGTATTTTCCACCGAGTTCTATTTCCAATATTTGATCATGTGAGACATGTTGGAAAAGAAACTACAACTTCTCGAGATGGTTGGATTCGGGAAACTACTGTTCATGCCCTACAGTTGCTATGCAACCTTTTCAACACATTTTACAAGGTACCATGTCTCCTACTGTATATGTATGCATGTAGATTCATACATTCATTTTTTCTGTATTTATCTATATACGTAAAGGACAAAGACAAACTACAAGAATATAAGTGTGCTTTCACTTGAGACGGTATTATGCAATACAATTATTTGTAACATTGAATTGTTAAAAAATATGAAAATTATTTTGCATCTTTGTCCAGTAATCGGGTCAGATCATTCAAAACCGAATTTCTTTTAAATTAAATCATTTTTTTCTGAAACTGGTTACTAAAATAGAAAATGACCATACTTGGTTACCTTTTTATGAAAATAGTCTACATATATAAAGCTTTTATTTTGTGAACTACTAAGGTATAAACGATAGGTAACATGCCATGCAGGAGGTCTCTTTCATGCTGTCTCCGCTGCTAAATCTATTGGTAGATTGTGCCCAAAAGACCGACCAGGCAGTGGTCTCAATATCACTTGGTGCACTTGTCCATCTTATAGAAATTGGTGGGAACCAATTCATAGCTGCAGACTGGGATATGTTGTTGAAGAGCATAAGGTGCTTATAATTTTATCTGATCCAGTGATAAACTTTTGAACAGTTGTACTCGGCTTCTTTACAAAATTTGAACTAATAAGGTCAATTTGGGTTTTGTTTTTATGACAGATCAAACGCATAAAATATATAAAAAAAACTAGTATCTAATGTTGAGACAGGTAATATGTTCGAATGGGTCAAAATTTATCTAAATTCCATATTATTTTTGGCTGCTGGTCTAATCCAACAAGACTGTTTTTAACTGCAAATACAAAATTACCCGTTTTAGACCCAAACCCATTTTGATATGTTGCCCAACTCACCCGTTTTGCCACCTCGGAAATAAAACAGATTTTTTTTTTCTTTTTTTAATTTTTTTGCATAATACTAAAAACATGCTATAGTTTGCAAGAATGAGTAATACCAGACGAGAAAAGCCACACGTGATGGTCTTTTTTGGATTCATATTTCTACAATTTATCCAAAAATGGTTAGAAAAGTTTGTGATCTGTGCTAAATCCATTCATATTTCAGGGATGCTTCATACACCACTCAACCCCTCGAGCTACTCAACACTTTGAGTCTTGAAAGCGCTATGGGTGGAGGTTTGAAAGTTCAAGAGGACAACAGTCTCTCTGTTACGACTGCTGGTGGTGAGCCTTTAATAGAAATGATAAACTAATTTATCATCCTTATGTTTGAAAAGAGAGTTTGCCTAACGTGGATAAATAAATTAATTCTCACTTCATATTTGACTCATTTTTTTCAAATGGTGGGACTGTGGGAGTATCAAAGAATCTTTTTAGCTTTATCTGATGAGTTCTCTTGACAGATCAAAATTTATTAATGGTGGCGAAAGAAAACCAAGAAGATGAGCCATCGATGGATCCACATGAATCAGAAGGTTATGACTTGGATCTTTTATTTGAATTGCTAAAAATACTGTATTTTCTTTCCTTTCATAGTATGTTGTCTACATGCACAATTTTTCCTAAAAACGCCATCTTATAGAAATGAAAATTTTCATGTTGTATGAAACCTTTTTTAACTTCTTGCAGGTCAAAGTCCTTCATCAGAAAATACTGACAAATCTCCAGGTCAAAGTCCTTCATCAGAAAATGCTGACAAATCTCCTAATGGGCGGAGTTTGCAACGGAGTCAAACAATAGGTCAAAGACTCATGGGAAACATGATGCACAACGTTCTTGTTAGAACTTTTACCTCTAAACCTAAGAACCATACTTCAGATGCTATAATACCTGCTTCCATAACTAAGGTACCATGTCCCTAACTTATTTTATTTTCATAACTTTGACGTTATACGCTAATCTTATTACTTTCCATTAAAATTTGATTTTGTTTTCTTTTTAAAGCCATAAGTAGTTCCTGAGTCCTAGAAAAAAAGAGTCATCTTTTTTACTTTCTGAATAACTGCTAAAATCAACAAATAGGTATCCTTGACGTTGTAAACATTTTACCACATTTGAATATTTGATTATTACACGGCTATTAGAATTGATGAAGTTTAGCTATAGGAGTTTTTAAAAAAAAAACAAAAAAAAACAAAAAGTTACATCAAATTTAATGCTGTTTTTCGATTTAAAATGTCCAATATATAATATATTTTTTCTTTATGTAGTCACCTGACGAAGAGCGTACATCTGAAGATGCAGTAGAAAGTCCATACATGGGAGCAATTCGGAGCAAATGCATAACTCAATTGCTACTACTTGGTGCCCTTGATATCATCCAGGTACGTGCCTTACTGAAAGTACCCAAATGGGCGGGGTGACGGGTAATTTTCAGTCGGTTTGGGTCAGGAAAAAATTGACCCTCATGGATTTTCTTACTAAGCTAATAGTAAAAAATTTTATTTCTGTGTGTTAAATATGCAGAAAAAATACTGGGGCAAGTTAAGGGGTCATCAAAAGATTGCCATTCTGGAAATTTTGCTCTCAATTTTAGAATTTGCAGCATCATATAACTCGTACACTAACCTCAGGTTGCGGATGCAACACATTTCTCCTGAAAGGTTAGCTACTTGCATATGTTATTTACAACTCTATATATTTTACTCCCACCTCACATGAAAGATGCCCCAGTTTCCAGTTTTAATGTCACAGAATAATTTCAGCATTGAGTATAATAGCAATTTTAATAAAATATGAAGTAAGATTGTTTAGGGAGAACTCAACCCAACCACTACAAAATTACCACTTTACACTCTTAAAACAACCTGCCCCACTTCTAGTATTTGATGCAATTACGAAATAATATGTTAGACATTTGACTAATGGTCAAACCCTTCTCTTAAATAGAGTCAAACATTGCTATATTCATGGGACGGATTCAGATGCTATACAGAAGACAATCGACCTTATCCTTCTTACTCAAACTAGTTTATCTTCATTCAGGCCGCCGTTAAATCTTCTTCGGCAGGAATTTACTGGAACTTGCATTTACTTAGAAGCATTACACAAGACAACTTCTGGAATTAAATCAAACCAAAATGGAGAGCTTAAGACAACAATTGATCATTCACTTGACGATGAAGAAGATGATCACAAAATTAAAACTAACGCTGAAGAAAAGCTTGCATCTTTTTGTGGCCAAGTACTCAAAGAAGCATCTGATTTCCAAACGAGTATTGGAGATAATACTAATATGGAGATTCATCAAGTTCTTGAACTGCGTTCGCCGATTGTTGTTAAGGTATTAACTTTTTGTTTCATTTACGGGGTGCTTGCATGCGCATTTTAAATGTGATTATGTGGTTTGAATGCTCAGAATAAGAATATTAGCTGTAATAAAAATGTTGGTCGTGGGTGATAAGGTTTTGAACTATTGATGTGCGTTTTATAATCAGTTTTGAGTGGTGGACAAATTCTGACTATTAATTTAATGAGGAGGTGATTGTACACCATACAAGTTACTTCCCACACCATAGTGCGAACTAATGAGTGTGAAAGATAGGAGATATGGGTTGTGACAGGAGAGTAAACGTTCCTTGAATAAAGTTTAAAAAACGACAATTAAGTTACAGGGGGTGTGTATCTTAATCAATCATTGTGACCACAAGTCGCAATAATTAGATAGTCAGTTCTAAGATGCAAATTCAAACACCCCTATAGTACTACCCGTATACCAAATTAAGGCCATATTTGACTTAAGGTGCTCAGATGTAGCATTTCATCTAAAATTAACGAGTTATGTTTTTGTCGTCTATGATTGTAGGTGCTGAAAGGTATGTGCTCAATGGACAACCAGATATTCAGGAAAAACCTTAGAAGTTTCTATCCTTTGATCACAAAGCTCGTATGCTGCGATCAGGTAATCTTTCGCCCAATAGTTGATCATGTTTTTTTCCACGGGCTCCATTTCTTCTGACACAATTGATATCTGACATTGGTTCTCTACAGATGGATGTTCGTTGTGCTCTGGCTGATCTTTTCAGCATGCAGCTACGTGGATTGTTGCAGTAGGAATGGTTACTATAGACTTGAGTACCAAAAGTAGTTTTAGAGCACCATCTCAAGTTTTCAAGTAAACAATATCAGTTTTGAGGCATGTAGAAACCAAGAGATACAATCTCGAGCATTTAATTGGGCTAATTTTCAGTTTAATCTCCAATATATGAACTTATTTATCTTTAAATCATAAAACTTATAAGAAAAAAATAATCCGAACTTATAAAATAAAATATAACCCACATTGTATAAGTAGAAATATATAAAGCTTAAGCTAAGGATCTAACTGGATTAGAGATGATATCATTGTCGTAAAAAGTGACACCAGATTGAAGCAAAACCGCAACTTAAAATACGAAATACAATAAAAGATGACACATTAATTTTACGTGAAAAATCCTAGTAGGGTAAAAATCACTGGCAAATAAATATATGTTTTACTATGATGAAAATTAAGAGTTATATTTTTTTCTCTAATTACAAAAATTAACAATAATCTCTTGTAATTAGAAAATATATTACAAACCCTCTAATAAACTCACAAATACTAGGAGACACTTTCTATGTGTTTTACTTGGGAATGGCATGGGATGTATACCGAGGCAAACTTCATTGCCTTTTTATAGGGCTCACTTGAAGGCAAATAAAACAACAGTCACAGTCTTTCATTTCATTCAAGAGCATACATCTATAAAAAAAATCATTCGCCCTTTCATGACTTTTGAGTGAATTACGTGGTTTATCGGATCTTGCATATATTGTCCCTGTGTGTTTTTTTTTTACGGGTCATGTCCTCGTGGCATGCAAAAATTACGGGTCATGTCCAATTTACTAACGACGTTTAAACGGTCGTTAAAAAAAGACTAACGTGATATTTTGCATAACATGAGGGACTAAAATTGTATATGTGAAACCCGGTAAACCTAAGGGACCATTTACGTAATTAACTCAGAAGGAAAAATAAATAAAAGAAAAATTATTATAATTAAATTTTAGGCTTATGTATGATGTGAGGGTCTAAAAATTTCTTTTAAAAATATTAAAATAAATTAAAAAATTATTATACTTATATTTTGAGGTTATGTATAAGTTATAACGTGAGGGCTTAATAAAACTATTAAAAAAAAAAAAAAAAAAAAAAAATTATTATTATACTGAAATTTTGCGCTTATGTAAATAATCCCAATTTTTTTTAGGCCCTCACATCATAAATAATACCATTTTTTTTCTTTTTTCTTAAAAAGTTTTTTTTTTTCTTTTTATTATTATTTTTTTTAGGTATTAATAAAAAAAATATAGGCCTTCACGTTGAACATAAAGCGCAAAATTTAAGTATAATATTTTTTTATTAAAAAAAAAAAAAAAAATTAAGTTTTTTGAGGCCCTCACATTGTACATAAGCAAAAAATATATATATTTTTTCTTTTACTTTTTTTCTAGAAAAGTTTTATTTTAAAAAAGTTTTTTTTAGGTATTAATAAAAAAAAATTTTAAGCCCTCACGTTGTACAAATACCCAAAATTTGAGTATAATATATATTTTTTTAATTTTTTTAGGCCTTCACGTTGTACATAAGCCCAAAATTTAAGTAATAATAATTTTTCTTTTCTTTAAAAAAAGTTTTTTTAAGTCCTCACGTTGTACATAAGGCCAAAATTTAAGTATTATATATATATAAAAAATAAATGAAAACTTTTTTGAATGACATGCCCCTCACTTCTGACGTCATAATGACATGTTTCACATTCTGATAACACTGACCTTTCTACGCGTCTTTTTTGGCTAGCATCATTTTTTTATAAGGGGGTGGCAATGGTCCTATACCATACCTCACCACCCACCAATAATATCATTCCACCTAATCTCATACCTCAATTATACCTCACCATAGTTTTTTAGTGGCAATGGTCATTCCATACCTCACTCATTTTTATTATTATTTTTTTAAATTCATAATTATATTAAACAATTAAATAAAAACATAATATTTCATTAATAATAAAAAAATTACATAATACGTAAAAAAAAATTAATTTGTCATCAGACGTAGAAGAGGATGATGAAGACATTTTTTTTTAGTGTTATAGTTGATTTGTGTGTGTAAAAATAATGTGATTTGGAATAAATTGTGAGGAGAATGGAGTGTTATTTATAAAGGGGAATTTTTTTTTTTTTTTTTTTTTCAATGCATGTAACGTCAAAGCAGAACTGTTCAAAGAAGACAATTTCTCTACACTGGGAAGACGGTCCATTTTCAAAATAATTCAAACACAAACACACACGCTCCTCTTTTATGCCGTTGCGGCTTGAATACCCGTCCTCCATACCGAAACCACCATACCGCACGGCTGGCAACGGTGTTGTCGTGCGGTATGGTTCCATACCGAATCCAAACCGCAGGTGTTGCCACCCCCCTAAGGTTTTATAATATTTACATAAAATTTTCTATAATATTCATGAATCTCGATCCATCAAAAGTAGATTATATTTATCCATATCATCAGTATTGAAATTGTTTGTACCAATAGCATGAAATAACATTCTTCATTCGACTAAGATATATAATTTGTTTGTATTAATTTTTTTATGTCGGATTCATATTGTGAGGTTTTTATTATGTTGATTTATATTAGGGGTTTTGTTATGGTGATTCATTTTAGGGGTTTTGTTTATTTGAATCTTCATTTTAGGGGTTTTTTTTAATTTGATTTCATAATGTTACCTAATTATTTTGCTTTTATCCGGCTAACCATGACGAATTACAGTAAACTTCATTTGCAATGATCATCTTCTATTTTTACTAATGAAATTCTCAATTTTGAATGCAGCTTTAACCTGTGGTATGTAGATGCTACAATGTTTTTTACAGTGTCATATGAATGCTATGTTTTTCAAGTTTTGGCGTGATATATCATGGTTTCTTAAGGGTAAAGCAACATTAAGTACATGACTGTCGGTGGTGCTAATGTTAGAATTTTAAGGGATTTCGGCTCATTGGTTTAATATCACCCCAAATGGAATGTCATAAGCGTGGTTTATGGTTATGGGTGGACAATTTTTGTGCTTATGAAATAGGTGTCCTAACTACTGACAGCTTATCTTCATATCGTTAGTTATGGATTAAAGATTTAGAGTTGCTTTGAAGTAGGCGACAAACTTTTATTTTGCTTTCATGATTGTTGCATATTATTCAAATACTCTGTAATATGGTAGGTCATGTATACTTGTGGTTAGTTTGACTTCAACCTGGAGTGAAGTGACAAATTTTGGGGAAGATATGTTGGAACATAGAGCTGCATCTGTGATAGGTTGGATTATTTAGTGATTAAGAAATGGTAATGGGACATATGCTTATGGACATTTCTCATGGTGTCAATATATGCACAATATGATACCCCAGTAAGCTGTATAGTGGGAACATGGTTAAGTGTCAATATATATGGAGTATAATTTCATTTTGCATATGATTATATGGTAAGCTATATAATGTTATTGAGGAGCATCTTATATGTAAAATATAGCTCTAATATCAATTTATAATTTTATTTGGATTATTTCATTTTCCAAAGAATAATTATACAATGTTGCAAGATTTTGTTCATTGACTTTGTTGGTGCTATTACATGGGTTGGGAAGGTAGACTATTGTACATTGTGGAAAACTAGAAAGAGGGGTTGAATAGTTTTAATGATTAAAACTTCGTTTTAAACTATTTAGATCGACTTAGGTCAATCTATTTGTTATGCGTGTTGGATAATGATAGATAAGCATATAAGTAAGTAATGCAAAGATAAAGAGTAAGGAAGCACAAAACCACGACACGAGTATTTATAGTGGTTCAGCTACAAGGATACCTTCCTTGCCCTACTCCACTCCCCGAGTACTACACTCGAGAGTTCGTAAGCACTACACAACACAAGCTCCTTAATGTGGCGGAGAAGCCTTCACAACGTCGCCTACTCTTTATCCGGTACTAGGCTAGACACCGAGTTCTTCCACGAGGTAGAACCAAACCTATCACAAGGTCGCCTACACTTTATCCGGTACAAAGCTAGATACCGAGTTCCATTACAAATGAGGAACTACTACCCAACACTACACCACTATACGACTACTCCAAAGGAGACACA
This sequence comes from Chrysanthemum seticuspe, assembly GCA_019973895.1. Taxonomy (NCBI): domain Eukaryota; kingdom Viridiplantae; phylum Streptophyta; class Magnoliopsida; order Asterales; family Asteraceae; genus Chrysanthemum; species Chrysanthemum seticuspe. The sequence continues at coordinate 205,661,712 of BPTQ01000001.1, forward strand.
CTCCTTATTACAACACCATAAGGATATCAATATCCTTTAACCCAAACTAACTATCTTGTACATCGATGCACCATATCGAATGTACACCCTTTGCACCTTTCACTAATGCCTTCGACACGACCTTTCGGCACCTTTCACTAATGCCTTCAACACAACACTTATATGGAGGGAGAAAAGAACTATCAAGAAGATACACTTCAGTGGTCTTTATGATGACGAAGCTTAGCAACTCATGACCTTGAGCTTGCACGTCTTCAAGAGGTGGCGATCTCGCCTTTAAGAGGAACCTAAAGAATCACACAAACATAAAACTACATAGAATGATCCTTTGGATCAGAGGTTAGAGATGTTACAATACTAAGAGAGAGTATGTGTAAAAGTGGTAGTGAGCAAGAGAGAAATGGCTCACTATTTATAGACAAAATTGTCTACTGTTCCACGGTTCCCACAGATCCCTCCCAGAGGGATCTGGCTAGTGCAATCCTTGGGATCCGGCTGCTGGGTCAGCTAAGTCCAGATTTCGGGTTGCAAACCGGATTATGGGTTATGGGTTATGAACCATGGGTTAAGGGTAATGAATTATGGATACACAACAAGATGCAATGTACCTAGACATTGGGTCATGGATCTTAGGTCATGGGTCATGGACTATGGGTCATGGATCATGGATCATGGATAATACCCAACATGACTTCATGCATGATGTCATGCAATGGGTCATGGGTTATGGATCATGCTCCATGGGTATGTGTTATGGACTTAGGCCTTTACCCAACAACATTCATTGTACCTAGTCAATGGATCATGGGTCATAGACTTTGGTTTTTACCCATTGCATTACCCATAATAATATGTACAAAGTATAAGTACATTTCCATATTATGTAAACACTAGTTATTATGCATTTCTATAAGATGTAAACAAGATTACTTGTTTAGTGTTTTTTTCTGAAAATGTAAGTGTGTTAGTAAACTATTGGCTCAAACCTTTTACGTATTTTATTTGTTTTGTTAAAATGATTTTACGTTTGTTATCGACAAAACATTAGAAGATCGTAAAATATAAATAAACGTTTTTATGGCTTATTTGTATTAACATACACTATTCTTTGGAATTTAAAATATCACATGTTATGAATATGACGGCATTATATACCCTTCATGTAGGATGCGTGTTTTGCCCGTGGATTACTGATACGCGTACAACGCGCGTTCGGAGTCAAAGGAAACTTCCTTTTCTTCCAACAAGTTTTTAAACCACCTAGGCAGTGAACCTAATCGTTGTAGTGTAGTATTAGGGTAAGCCTCGGGATTGATATCATTCTCTAGGGGAATAGGAATGCTAGTGAGAAATTAGTACGCTAAGGTTTGGGTTGAGGAAGATTATTTTTTATCTTTTTTATATTTTTTAGAAAATTGAAAGGTACGAATCTCGAGGTATTGGATTTGGGGGGTGGTATTTCTACCGATTACTCTACTATTATCTTGTCAGATTAACTAAGCTAAGGGGTAGTCTACGTCTAATTGATGTGTGCTCGTATAATGATTAAAAATGTGTTTACCTAGATGCTATTACTCCCTAGTTATCTTTTATTGATGGTTGAATTGTCATGTCCTTATTCTTAACGCGTTGTGTCTTCTAAGGTCGTAGAGTATGTTTTTTTCCCTAACTCTTTGAGGATACCTTAAGGTTATTGCCTACAAAATCTCTAGGATTCATAAACTAACTCTAAGGTTATCTTTGGATTTTTAGCCTACAATAACTCTAGGCGATTATAAACTAGTGTTCATAAAGATTACTCAAGCATTAAAAACATAACGATGGCCTATTGCAATCCTAAGCCAATTACAATTAAGATAAGAGACAACCAATCAATATTCAATAACTAGGTTTCATAGATCTAAGCAAACACACAAATAAATTAGCCGGACATGGTAAACATGCAAGCATACTGATAAGGTTTTAAAAGGTACCATTTTGAGGGGTCGTTTAAGTCCTTATTTGATCACTTTTGTATCCGTTATTGCTTAATATCGTTCCTTTTTACTTTTTAGGTCTCGTGAAGGCAAAATGCTGGAATGGCACTTATTTGGACGAAAAGGCGCGAATATATGAAGAAAATGGCCAAAGTCGAAATCGAGACACTCACAGTTGCTGAATGTAGAAGGCGACGGCGTCAGGTGCTATTGGCGACGCCGTCCCAAAATTATTGTGACGGGACAGAACCCAAAACTCGTATTTTCAAGAGACGGCGTCTAGTGGTGAAAGAGTAGGCCGTCGCTACTCAGACGGCCTAGATGCAATCCAGAAGACGTCAGAAGCTGAAGAGGACGGCGTCACGGACATAAGGTGACGCCGTCGCAAGGTTAACGTGGCCAAGACGAAACCCTAATGGCGGCGACACGACGGCGTCACTAAACATAAGGTGACGCCGTCGCAATTGTAATCTTATATATAGAATCCGAATTTTTCAGTCTTTGTGTGAAGAGTCTTGGGAGTAAAAACCTAAAACCGAACCTAAGGTGTCTTGTACAGTATTTTAGGGTTTTAAACCCTATCTTACATCAAGATAAGTCTTTACTTCATTAATTCAATTATGTCTTTGATTATTTGTGTGTATGCTTGCATGTTCTCCATGTCCGGCTAATTTATTTATGTGTTTGCTTAGGAAGTATGAAACTTAATTATTGAATATTGATTGGTTGTTTCTTATCTTAGTTGATTAATGATCTAGTAATGCGATAGGTCATTCGTTGTGCACTTAATGCTTGATTCATCTTTGTGAACCTTAGAGTATAATTACCTGAGTAATTGTAGGCTAAACCATCCGAAGAGCGCCTTAGAGTAGGAGTCTATAATCTCTAGTGGGTTTGTAGACAAGACCCTTTGGTAAGTTCAAAGAGTTAGGGAGAAACGCATACCCTACAACTTTAGACACACAACGCAACTAGGAATAAGACGTGACACTCAACCATCAATAGGAGATAATTAAGGAGTAATACAAACTAAGTAAACACATCTTTAAACTATCATACGAGCACACATTAATTAGACATAGACTCCCACAACCTTAGTTTAGATAATTAGATAATAGTAGAGTAATCGGTAGAAATACCAACCCCCCAAATCCAATACCCGAGATTCGTACTTTTCCATTTTCATAAAATATAAAAAGATAAAAAATAATCTTCCTCAACCTTAACCTTAGCGTAGTAACTCCCTACTAGCATTCCTATTCCCCTAGAGAACGATATCAATACCCGTGGCTTACCCTAATTACTACACTACAACGATTAGGTTCACTGCCTAGGGTGTTATAAAACTTGCTCGAAGAAAAGGAAGTTCCTTTGACCCCGAACGACGCGTGTAGCGTTATCAAGTTTTTGGCGCCGCTGCCGGGGAATAGAATAGCTAGTTAGTTGTAATACCTGAATTTCTAAAATTCACAAAAAGACCAAAATACCCCTACAATCAAAAGTATGAATAATTAATTCAAAAGAATACCAAGTAAGTTATGTAAATTCAGAGAATTTTAAGAAATATTCCACATGACCTAAATAAATATTAAACACTTTGTAAAGGTAATTTTTATAGTTTATGATTTTATAAAAATTAGTTTTGTATTTTTTATAATTACCAAATATATTTAATAACTTTATAAAAGAAATAAAACTAAAATAAAAGCCCAATATAAATTATATTATTAAAAGACCATTTAAATTAAGTCCAATGCATTATAAAGCCCACAAGAAAAATAATAGCTCAAGTATAAATACAAATATTCGGTTCCTATAATTCCTTATTGCCGATAACCCTAAAACCGACCTAAAAACCCCTCACAAATCGAATTCTAGTTTCCAGAGCTTGAGACCATTTTTCTTGGACGAGATTCAAGATATAGAAGGTGGGAAAAATAGTGATCGAGTTCCAGAGTTGTTGTGGTGATCGTTGTGAGTTTTGAGAGAATTAGGGTTTCGACAAAGGGAGGTTTTGTGCTTCTTTTGTTCTAACGATCCAAGCTCATCAAGGGTATGTTCCTAATGTTGAATTCAGTCCTACAAGTCGTATATAACACATAAAAATTAGCCATGCATGATTTATAAGTCGTATGAAATTATTTGAAACCTAAAACCCTAAAAAGCGTATATAGATAACGAATGAGCTTTAAATATTTTTAGAGATCATGAATCTATTTTTCCAGAAGCTATTACATGATATAAGATCTGAATAAAATATATGTTTGTGAATTCGAAGCTTGTGTGAATTGTTTTGGGTTTTTCTTGATTCGAAAAGCATAAAAGGAAAAGATTTAAAAGGGGCGATTAGGGTTTTGTATAAACTAGGGTTTCCTTATAATCATGGAAGGTAATTAATGAAGTGGTAATGATGAGCTAATGATTGGTGTAACTTAGGTTTAGGGCTTGCTTTTGAATTGTACATTATTCGGCTCTAAATAAAAGGTTTGGGTTGGTTTTGTAAATATTGAAACTTAAAGGTTATTTTTGTAAAACAGTAAAATACATGTACTAAACGTATAAAATAAGTGTGGGGGCTAAACGTGTGATTTTGGATACTTAGAAGGTTATTCGAATGGTTATTTAACTTAAAGGGTATGTTTTGTAAATTCTAAAACCTTTGGGCTAGAAGTGTAAAATCTGATAATATAGGGTTAGTACGTATAATTAAAGATGTTAAAGGTGCAACATGTAATTTTGGGTAACTAGGGGTAAGCATGTGTAAATGAATTTCGTAAGGACATGCGTGAGTTTGAGTTAATTTCCGTTTGAGTTTTCGTATCATTCTAGGTCAAAGTGGAAATCATTAAAAGAAGTGACATGTAAATTAAATGCGTAATAAATGATATTAAAAGTATGGAAACCCTAGAACCTAAATAGGGAGTGATTAGGGTTAAAAGCTAAGTGTGTGATTTCGTTATTTCATGTAAGTTATAGATTATGTAAACTATTTTGGAAGAGAGTCTTAAAATTCGTTATTGACATTTGTAAACCCTATGCTATGAATAATGATCATATAAGCTCTTAAATAAGATAATTATCATATTAAACCCTTAAGTTACCGTTTGTCATTTGCAACCCATAAGTTTGGCTAAGTAATGATTAATCCTCTAAAACATTGTAATTCCGTCAGTCATTAAGAATGAGAATAATCTGACAACTCTAAAAGTATTAATGAGATTAATCTGTTATACTAATAAGTATTAAATAAATCATAATCCGTGTAGATTCGTTGGAGGAGACGCGACGTTACATCTTCGTATTCGTTCATTCGTTGCTTTTCTTCTCATTTGCTTTAAGGTACGGATATTCTGTCTTACTTTAAGACACTTATGTTATCGTACATGAGTTCTGACCTTTTCAGTAAAGGTCTCTCATGTTTTCCTTCTTCATCATGTCTCTTATGTTTATTAGGATTCCCAATGCCATTGCTATGACCCTTTTCTGAATGTTTGATCTGTTACTTATCTGAATTTATGTTCTAGTGAACTATGCATTATATGATGTGAACTTATGTTAGGAAGACTTTGATATATACATTTGTTGAACCCTTCTATATTAGATTATGAACTTATGATTATGAACCTCTGGTTATGAACTTATGGTTATGAATCTCTGGTTATGAACTTCTGTTTATGAATATATGATATGCCACTATGATAAGAACTTATGATTTCTGACTATATGAATATGAATCTTATGATATGAACTATCTGGTATGATTCTGTGACCTTGTGTGTGACTATGATCTGTGTTACATTTGAAATCTGTTTGACTTAAGTTGGTTGATAATAACCAAATATTTAACTAGTCATGGGGGTTCCATGTCCGTATCAGTGATGCACCTCTGATATGACTCTAGGGCAGTAGAGTGATGTTCTGCCACGTCTCTGGATGGTGAAGCATATTTTTGAATATGTAGGAAGGGGCGTATGGATGCATCCTAGATCTGATCTGTTATCCGATATGATATCTGGTGAATGATGTCGTGTGCAATACGCGTCTTCACGAAATTCTGGGAGCTAGCTACTCCATATATTTTCTGATGTTACTTTTTGAAGAAGAAAGATATTTCTGATATGATATGTTAGTGAATGTGCTTATGACGTATTTGTTGAAGTGATTATTAATTGCCATAATAGGATAAGATTGTTACCTGATTTGTATATCTGATATCATGATTTGTTATCGTTACGTGAATGTGTTGATCTGCAAGATGAATGTGCTAGTGTATAATTGAGTGTTTTGAAGGTTATTTATCTGTCTGCATATGTGACCTGCCATGTTAAAACTCTGCTAAGGTTAGGATTTGATATGAGAACTGGTTTAGCTATTTTGTCTGCCATTTCCGCTGCTACAAATTTGCATTAAGTGTATTAAATGATTGATTAATTGATTTGTATGAATGCCATGTTATTATCTAAGAACTGTTTCCGTTAGTTTTGAGACTTTCCGTTTGGCTTATACGTAATCTGTTAATTTGACGTGTTATGTGTTGGTCGTTCTGATATGTTTGTGTTTGTGTCATTAATGTGCTATGTGATGTCTAAACTGTTATGTGTTTGTTTGGATTCCTGTATATATGTACTTCTGCAGAATCCTAAAAGATCCTTCGTCATTATTTCATATTATTTTCGTTATTCGTATATTTGTTTTGTTTTAGCTTTTGTTTCGTTATATCCGTTCACTGGGCTTTGTAAGCTCAGCCGCACTTTTCTTTTCCTGCGGCAGGTATTAAGCATTTCAAGATGAGCTTATGGGATAGCTGATCTGGGTTTGAGAGTAGAGCTGAGAGCAAGATTTTGACCATAGAGATCTTAGATTTATTTTGAAGTTTTATCTATTTATGTTTTCTTTTTGAATATTTTGTAAAGGCTTCCGCTATTGTTTAGTTATTAAAGTTCTGATATGAAACCGTATTGTGATATCTTTACCCTTGTCGGGTTGGGGTGTTACAATTTATGGTATCAGAGCTCTAGGTTTTAGGACCCTTAGAGCTTAGGCTATGACCTGTGAGAAGTGGGTAGACATTAGGTTTCCGTCTGTTCAGAAATTTTTCGATTCCTTTTGATGGTCGTTCAGATTTGACTTCGATATCCTTTTGCCTTCACTGAATTGGCCCTCCTCTGTTCGCATCGAATTTTGTTAGATTGTTTTCGCTCGTCCGTTTGTCGATCGTTAGATGGAGACTACCCGTGGAGCCGAAGAAGATGGTGTCGACCCTGCGTTGCTGCGACGGTTCCTGTGCTGGAGAGGTTCGTGAAGCAGAAGCCACACTCGACTGCCGTGCTGTTGGAGACATCAGGATGCTGTTAGAGGAAGTTGGATGGACCAACCAAAGGCGCAAGAGACGGAGACAAGATTCAACCGGTGGCTGAGAAGATTCATCTACTTCATATGATTTGGGCGCGACTTATGTCACTCTGATTCGTTTGTCATGCGTTTCAAGACGGTTTGATATTCTGATAAGTGATTCTGATCTGTATTGCTTTTCTCTGATTTGTTCGAAACTCGGTGTGAATCGTGAAGTTTTATCGTTTAGCATTCTGGTACATCTCAGCTTTTCTTCCTGGATCGTCAGTAATAAGTCATGAGGAAGAATACGAGGTGGACTCGGATTTAGAATCTACGGCTACTGATAGGTTTAATCCGACACAAGAATAGGAATTTCGCTTCTGATTTGTTGTCCTCCTTATGAGAATTTTCTGACATTTGATTTTGAGTTAGGTTCTTTTGTTTTCATTTTGACGTTTGAATCTGGGATTATTAAGTTTTGTTTTGGAAGTTCATCTTTAGACGATTCTGCAAATTTTGTTTGATTATTGGAAATAAAACAAGAATTTGAAAGTATAGTTCCTGTCTGTTGTTTCTTTCTGCTAGATTCGTTAAGTTTCCGTTAGTCCTCATAAGTTTCGTCTGCTATTTATTCTCTTAGTGTTGTTGTTTAATTACCGCTTGGATGAAGTATGGCCATCATGATGGTATACTCTTGTGAATCTGGGTTGTTATTATATGTTACTTGCTATCTGTGTGTTATCCGTATGTAGTATGTTTTGTTATGATATTAGTTATGTGTTTCGTCATGACCCGAGACCGAATATAATGACAATAAGAACTTGTTATGTGATGCAAGTATTATGACGCCTGATCAACGTAATAATACCGAGATCACATAATCTGAACTTATTGAAGGTATACGACGTCTGGGAAATGCCTGTGATTGATGTGTGTTTAGACTTTGACTTGTATCTGTTATTTGGTGCTCCTCATGTTCGTTTGAATTCCGTACCTATTTGTGAGATTTTGTTGATATTTGTTACGTATAAGTTTTGTACGTTTAGAATCCGAAGTTGTTATGATCTGCACGAACCTATAGATTGCTATGACCGCCTTAAGTTTTTTTTATGTCTCCACATACTTCTGCGACTATAGAGGCCGATAGTATTTATTCCGTCTATGCATATGATGTCCTCATCATTAGATATCTGAATAAGTTAGAATTTGTCGTTTGATTTTCTGCGTCTCATCTGTTCTCCGCCATTATTCTAATGAGTATATAATTATCTATTATAAGTATTTGACTATTTATTTGATTTCTGAATAAGTATGAGATTGAATATTCTGATAAGAAATCCATTTATTCCAAGATAAGATTAACGTTCGTTATATTCCCAGAAATTCTGAAATCCGATTCGTTTTCTGTTCTGTTCTGCCTTGTCCAATTTTGAGGACGAAATTTTCTTTTAGAGGGGAAGAATTGTAATACCTGAATTTCTAAAATTCACAAAAAGACCAAAATACCCCTACAATCAAAAGTATGAATAATTAATTCAAAAGAATACCAAGTAAGTTATGTAAATTCAGAGAATTTTAAGAAATATTCCACATGACCTAAATAAATATTAAACACTTTGTAAAGGTAATTTTTATAGTTTATGATTTTATAAAAATTAGTTTTGTATTTTTTATAATTACCAAATATATTTAATAACTTTATAAAAGAAATAAAACTAAAATAAAAGCCCAATATAAATTATATTATTAAAAGACCATTTAAATTAAGTCCAATGCATTATAAAGCCCACAAGAAAAATAATAGCTCAAGTATAAATACAAATATTCGGTTCCTATAATTCCTTATTGCCGATAACCCTAAAACCGACCTAAAAACCCCTCACAAATTGAATTCTAGTTTCCAGAGCTTGAGACCATTTTTCTTGGACGAGATTCAAGATATAGAAGGTGGGAAAAATAGTGATCGAGTTCCAGAGTTGCTGTGGTGATCGTTGTGAGTTTTGAGAGAATTAGGGTTTCGACAAAGGGAGGTTTTGTGCTTCTTTTGTTCTAACGATCCAAGCTCATCAAGGGTATGTTCCTAATGTTGAATTCAGTCCTAAAATTCGTATATAACACATAAAAATTAGCCATGCATGATTTATAAGTCGTATGAAATTATTTGAAACCTAAAACCCTAAAAAGCGTATATAGATAACGAATGAGCTTTAAATATTTTTAGAGATCATGAATCTATTTTTCCAGAAGCTATTACATGATATAAGATCTGAATAAAATATATGTTTGTGAATTCGAAGCTTGTGTGAATTGTTTTGGGTTTTTCTTGATTCGAAAAGCATAAAAGGAAAAGATTTAAAAGGGGCGATTAGGGTTTTGTATAAACTAGGGTTTCCTTATAATCATGGAAGGTAATTAATGAAGTGGTAATGATGAGCTAATGATTGGTGTAACTTAGGTTTAGGGCTTGCTTTTGAATTGTACATTATTCGGCTCTAAATAAAAGGTTTGGGTTGGTTTTGTAAATATTGAAACTTAAAGGTTATTTTTGTAAAACAGTAAAATACATGTACTAAACGTATAAAATAAGTGTGGGGGCTAAACGTGTGATTTTGGATACTTAGAAGGTTATTCGAATGGTTATTTAACTTAAAGGGTATGTTTTGTAAATTCTAAAACCTTTGGGCTAGAAGTGTAAAATCTGATAATATAGGGTTAGTACGTATAATTAAAGATGTTAAAGGTGCAACATGTAATTTTGGGTAACTAGGGGTAAGCATGTGTAAATGAATTTCGTAAGGACATGCGTGAGTTTGAGTTAATTTCCGTTTGAGTTTTCGTATCATTCTAGGTCAAAGTGGAAATCATTAAAAGAAGTGACATGTAAATTAAATGCGTAATAAATGATATTAAAAGTATGGAAACCCTAGAACCTAAATAGGGAGTGATTAGGGTTAAAAGCTAAGTGTGTGATTTCGTTATTTCATGTAAGTTATAGATTATGTAAACTATTTTGGAAGAGAGTCTTAAAATCCGTTATTGACATTTGTAAACCCTATGCTATGAATAATGATCATATAAGCTCTTAAATAAGATAATTATCATATTAAACCCTTAAGTTACCGTTTGTCATTTGCAACCCATAAGTTTGGCTAAGTAATGATTAATCCTCTAAAACATTGTAATTCCGTCAGTCATTAAGAATGAGAATAATCTGACAACTCTAAAAGTATTAATGAGATTAATCTGTTATACTAATAAGTATTAAATAAATCATAATCCGTGTAGATTCGTTGGAGGAGACGCGACGTTACATCTTCGTATTCGTTCATTCGTTGCTTTTCTTCTCATTTGCTTTAAGGTACGGATATTCTGTCTTACTTTAAGACACTTATGTTATCGTACATGAGTTCTGACCTTTTCAGTAAAGGTCTCTCATGTTTTCCTTCTTCATCATGTCTCTTATGTTTATTAGGATTCCCAATGCCATTGCTATGACCCTTTTCTGAATGTTTGATCTGTTACTTATCTGAATTTATGTTCTAGTGAACTATGCATTATATGATGTGAACTTATGTTAGGAAGACTTTGATATATACATTTGTTGAACCCTTCTATATTAGATTATGAACTTATGATTATGAACCTCTGGTTATGAACTTATGATTATGAATCTCTGGTTATGAACTTCTGTTTATGAATATATGATATGCCACTATGATAAGAACTTATGATTTCTGACTATATGAATATGAATCTTATGATATGAACTATCTGGTATGATTCTGTGACCTTGTGTGTGACTATGATCTGTGTTACATTTGAAATCTGTTTGACTTAAGTTGGTTGATAATAACCAAATATTTAACTAGTCATGGGGGTTCCATGTCCGTATCAGTGATGCACCTCTGATATGACTCTAGGGCAGTAGAGTGATGTTCTGCCACGTCTCTGGATGGTGAAGCATATTTTTGAATATGTAGGAAGGGGCGTATGGATGCATCCTAGATCTGATCTGTTATCCGATATGATATCTGGTGAATGATGTCGTGTGCAATACGCGTCTTCACGAAATTCTGGGAGCTAGCTACTCCATATATTTTCTGATGTTACTTTTTGAAGAAGAAAGATATTTCTGATATGATATGTTAGTGAATGTGCTTATGACGTATTTGTTGAAGTGATTATTAATTGCCATAATAGGATAAGATTGTTACCTGATTTGTATATCTGATATCATGATTTGTTATCGTTACGTGAATGTGTTGATCTGCAAGATGAATGTGCTAGTGTATAATTGAGTGTTTTGAAGGTTATTTATCTGTCTGCATATGTGACTTGCCATGTTAAAACTCTGCTAAGGTTAGGATTTGATATGAGAACTGGTTTAGCTATTTTGTCTGCCATTTCCGCTGCTACAAATTTGCATTAAGTGTATTAAATGATTGATTAATTGATTTGTATGAATGCCATGTTATTATCTAAGAACTGTTTCCGTTAGTTTTGAGACTTTCCGTTTGGCTTATACGTAATCTGTTAATTTGACGTGTTATGTGTTGGTCGTTCTGATATGTTTGTGTTTGTGTCATTAATGTGCTATGTGATGTCTAAACTGTTATGTGTTTGTTTGGATTCCTGTATATATGTACTTCTGCAGAATCCTAAAAGATCCTTCGTCATTATTTCATATTATTTTCGTTATTCGTATATTTGTTTTGTTTTAGCTTTTGTTTCGTTATATCCGTTCACTGGGCTTTGTAAGCTCAGCCGCACTTTTCTTTTCCTGCGGCAGGTATTAAGCATTTCAAGATGAGCTTATGGGATAGCTGATCTGGGTTTGAGAGTAGAGCTGAGAGCAAGATTTTGACCATAGAGATCTTAGATTTATTTTGAAGTTTTATCTATTTATGTTTTCTTTTTGAATATTTTGTAAAGGCTTCCGCTATTGTTTAGTTATTAAAGTTCTGATATGAAACCGTATTGTGATATCTTTACCCTTGTCGGGTTGGGGTGTTACATTAGTAGTCCACCTCGTTTAGGTTTCTTTGCTTGATTCCTATCAAGTAAACTTTTTTTCTCATTTTTAGATTTCTCTTAGTCTATCCCCCTTCTTCGTGACCTTTGTTAGTAATTCCATCACTTTTCATCATGGAAGGTGATAACCCACTACCCTTCATCAACCCACCACCAAATGACCCGCCAAGAGCCCGTACTCTTGGTGAATACTCGAGACCAAGCCACCTAGGCTATAGGAACACCATTGAGCTTCCCGACCAAGCCCAAACTACGGCCCTGCGATCCGACACCATCCGGTTGGTGCAAAACGGATGTGCATTCCATGGACTTCGTTCCGAAGATCCAAATCAGCATCTGAGGGATTTCCTCAAAATCGTCGATTCCATCGACCTTGATGCTACTACTCGGGAGACCACACGCCTGCGTCTCTTCCAATTCTCTCTACGGGACCAAGCTAGTAATTGGCTTGAGCGACTTCCCGCCGGCTCCATCTCAAGTTGGGATGATCTTACTTCTCGCTTCCTTGCTCAATTTTTCCCACCGGGGAGAACCACTAAGCTTAGGAATGACATCTTGACGTTCCAACAACGTCAAGGTGAATCTCTCTACGAAGCATGGACCCGATTCAAGGACTTACTTCATAAAGTACCTCATCACGGCATTGATCTTTGGCTCCAAGTCCAAATCTTTTATGATCATGTCAACTTCCCCACTAAGCGATCCATTGACCAAGCGGCCGGTGGAAAACTTAGTGATTTCACCGCAGAAGAATCATGGGAAATAATAGAGGACCTCGCCCTCTATGACAACGAAAGTTGGGATGACCCCCGTGAGCTGCCCAAAACCGTCAAGGCAATCTCCTTGCCTCCTCCCGACCGTAGGATGATCGAACTTGAAGATCAAGTTAAATTCCTCATGAGTTCTTACAAAAATCCTAAGTCCTCACGACAAGTGAATCAAATCACTCTACCTTGTGAGTTATGCAGTGGTCCCCATGACACTCGTGATTGCACAAGGCTCTCCGAACAAGCTTTTGCGGACTACGCCTCCATACGTACCGACGGAGCGGGAGAGAAGTGGTACACTTTCAAACCCGAACAAAACAACTTAGGAAACTCATACAACCCCTCATGGAGAAATCACCCTAATCTTAAGTGGAACCAAAACTCAAGCACACCCCAAAGCTCATCTAGTTTGCCTAATAGGTTCAATTTTTCTAATACCGGGAACCCCACTAATCTTGAGGCAATTACATCTAGATTTTTGTCATCCCAAGAAACTCGATTGAATAAGCTTGAAGCCGATTTTAAGCAAAAACAAAGCGAGATGACAACCAAGCTTGACGCCCTCTTAAAAGCCTTCAATGAGCGGGAAGTTGGAGCACTCCCAAGTGATACCATTAAGAACCCAAAAGTGAATTCGATTGCATCGACTTCACGTTCCAGTTCACCATGGGAGAGTACACACCCATGCCCCTCTCACCCAACGGTTCACTCGGTAAATGCTATCAAAAAGGGTTCCAAGTCATCCAAGAGATACCAAGGCCCGACACCTTTGGTAAAGCCTACTCTTGAGAAACCCGTCAACCAAGAATCCAAACCTAGTTTAGAGGAGGAGTACAAGGAACTCCATCAAGAAAAACCGATTCTTGAAGTCTTAGCTCATGCGCCTTATTATAATGCTTTGAAAGAAAAATATGAGTTAGAACTTAGGCTTGGGAAACATGGGTCCGCCTTTGTGCGAAACAACTTACCTAAGAAGTTAGATGATCCCGGGCTATTCACTCTTCCGTGTAGACTTGGAACTTCCAAGCCACTCGATGCTTTAGCCGATTTAGGATCATGCATCAATCTCGTTCCGTTGTCCCTTCATAGAAGCCTCAACCTAGGTAAAATTGAACCAACGAAAACTATCTTAGGATTAGCGGACGGTAGTATAGCACGTCCGGTAGGAATAATAAAGGACATGGTAGTACATGTAGGAGAGTTGACTCTTTTGGCCGACTTTCATGTACTAGACATGAATAAGGACCCGACATGCCCATTACTAGTTGGAAGAGGATTTTTAGCTACCGCTAGTGCCATCATTGATTGTAAGATGTCCAAAATAGTGGTAGGAGAGGGGAGTGCTAGATCCGTTTACGATGTTAAAAAGCATACATACTATAAGGATGAGGAAATTCCACAAGAGATAGGGTTGGATATAGAGCCTTCTCGATATGGACCTTGGATTGATAAGAACATCATAGGCCCCCAAAGACCTTTTTACCTAGATAAGGCCTTTGCTAGTGCAGTAACTTTCCAAGAACAAGAAATGGCTAGGGACATAGAAGTGAACCCGTTCGAGGACGCCTTAGTATTTAGGAAGATGACCGAGTTCCTAGGAAGCTTGCCCGTTAACCTTGTCATGAATAAGTGGATAGTTGAGAAATCCGAACACATGTGGAATTGGAATAGACCGCCTAGTGATGATAATGGAAGGTGGCACATTAGGATACAAATCTATGATCCCGATGGTGAGATGTTTGAAAAGGCATATTTAACCGAACGTACTACTAGGAACTTGAATGATAAGTTTGATCCTTACGACATTGTTGAGGATAGACTTACGTATATCGGTACGTAGGAGCACGACTACGAGTCTAGCTACAAGACTCTTTTAATAAAGAAAAGCGCTTCGTGGGAGGCAACCCATGCTTAATTGTTTGCTTGTTAGTGTCACATATATTTTATTAATTGTTTATCCTCATGTTTAAATTTGTAAAAATGCTTTATTTTGTTTTTAACTTCGTCTTAATTGCATATAAAGGTATTTTACATCAGGGATAAGTGTAGGGAGGATTACACACGTTTTCAAAAGAAACGTAAACATGAGAATAACAATTAACTAAAAGATATTTATGTTTGTTTGTTCGAGTCAAATGCTTGTATCGAGTCATAATGGATGTTTTGCAGAAATTTTTCCAGATTCTAAAGATGTAAATTTTCCAGAATTTTTTCCAGAAAATCGCAGACCAGTTTTTGTCAGGATAACCTGACGGCGTCAGGATTGCAACCTGACGGCGTCAGGAAGGAGTAAAAACATCAGATTACTTTTTCTCGTTTTCTGAGCTACTTATAAATTTTTGGAATTTTCCAGGTCTTAATTTTCTTAGAAATTCTGTAAACATCCATTCCACAAGCATTATATCCTAGTTTAAATCGAGTCTTATATATATTATTACCGCCGATTTTACGCGAAGGTTTCGTTTGTTTTCTTCAAGTGTGCAGGTTTAGTTTGTCAAGAAGAAATTACATAAGATTGGAAGGAGCTTTTAACGCAATAATTCTTCTTGGAAAAGAGTTTAACCACCACTTTACACGGATCCTACCGAGCTAATCAGGGGAGTATTAGTTTCTTTCGTTTTTAATTACCTTCTTTTATCATAACTTTGATACTTTCGGGGAACATTGGGGACAATGTTCAGTTTAAGTGTAGGGAGGGAAAATAAAACGGGAACTTTGAAACTATGCTTATCCTTGATTATTTGCTTTGTCCAATTGTGATTATGTAATAAACCATGAGAAAATGTTGGTTAGGGTAATTTTGGCACCAAATTTAAAATTTTTCATGACATATAGGAGTGGGCCATTAGTCTTAACAAAAGCGTCTCACGGATAGGAAGTTATATGACTAGCACAAAACCCTTTACCACCCAAATTCCACCCAAAATGTGAGGATCGCCCTTAGATTAGTAGGAATTAAAGCATTCATCTTTAATGCTTAGAGTGTGAACCGGTAGTATAATAGATTCTAGAACTTGTTTTGTGATGCATTCCGAGATCGCAAGTGAGGCTACACTTGTGTAGTTAGGAATAACTACATGATAAGAGGCATTAGGATAACCCTTGTTTGATACCTGTAATATAATTACTTCTTCCACATCGGTTGAGTAATTCCCCCATACCCTTTGCGTTGTACTCATCTTTAGTACACGATACCCCTAGTTAACCCCTCAGAGCCTATCCTTTTCGCAGTTCTCGTGATGTTTCGGTTTTTCCGGAATATCAATGAAGAGCATTGTTTACACCCCACCCCCAAATATACACCCAAATCGCCTTAGCCTACCCCTAATGCACTCACTTTTAGTGCAAATATTTGTTATCACCCCAAACCCTTAGTTCAATTATCTAGTTGCTTGCATAAGTTGCTAAGTCGAGTCATATCCTTTGTATACAGTTTTGGGATGATTGGGATTCATGGGAAAAGTTAAAGTTTATGAAATAACGGGAAGGGAACGTTAAATTCAAATTCCCTTTGTTTGCGTAATAATGTACCCCAAGTGTTTTGATCTTTTCAATTCGGGTCAAATTAGTGTTAGAGTAATAAAAACTCAAGTGTAGGGATATGCTTATAAATCCCTAGTATTTTGATGTTATCTTAGAGGATGGTAGAGTAAAAGTGTATGAAAAAAAAAAAAAAAAAAAAAAAAAAATCGAAAAAATAGAAAAAGAGAAAAAAAAATAGAGTGATAAAAAAAAAAAACATACGGGCTACCATCCTACATCTATCCTTTAAATTTATGTTTGTTTATTTCAGTTATCTAGAGTTTTAGAGTGTCGAGTCTTGGCTTAGCAACGCCATTCTTCATATGCATTTAACATAGAGAATTTTGACTTACCACCACTAAATAGCCTATCCCACCAAACCCTTATTTCCCTACCGTAAGCCTAACGTTACAACCCTTTAAAGACCTCTTTGATAGTTTTTCCTAGGTGCTTACGCCAAAGCGATGGAGGTTTGATCTATTCTCAAGACTATGGTAATCTATGTACTAGGACCGGTTAATGAGTGTTTATCTTCCATTTCCTATATTGTTATATTTCATTTATACACCCGAGAGAGATGTGAGTATCCAAACACCCCATGTGAGGTGCTAGTATGTAATTTCCGTGCTTGTTATGACTTTTGCGGGGCTTATATGTGTTGTGGACCGTTTTGAATTAATGCTTCATGACCCCTAACTTATAAATCAATTGGCTAAAAGCACATTTGCTTGAGGACAAGCAAATAACAAGTGTAGGGATATTTGATAAGGTTTTAAAAGGTACCATTTTGAGGGGTCGTTTAAGTCCTTATTTGATCACTTTTGTATCCGTTATTGCTTAATATCGTTCCTTTTTACTTTTTAGGTCTCGTGAAGGCAAAATGCTGGAATGGCACTTATTTGGACGAAAAGGCGCGAATATATGAAGAAAATGGCCAAAGTCGAAATCGAGACACTCACAGTTGCTGAATGTAGAAGGCGACGGCGTCAGGTGCTATTGGCGACGCCGTCCCAAAATTATTGTGACGGGACAGAACCCAAAACTCGTATTTTCAAGAGACGGCGTCTAGTGGTGAAAGAGTAGGCCGTCGCTACTCAGACGGCCTAGATGCAATCCAGACGACGTCAGAAGCTGAAGAGGACGGCGTCACGGACATAAGGTGACGCCGTCGCAAGGTTAACGTGGCCAAGACGAAACCCTAATGGCGGCGACACGACGGCGTCACTAAACATAAGGTGACGCCGTCGCAATTGTAATCTTATATATAGAATCCGAATTTTTCAGTCTTTGTGTGGAGAGTCTTGGGAGTAAAAACCTAAAACCAAACCTAAGGTGTCTTGTACAGTATTTTAGGGTTTTAAACCCTATCTTACATCAAGATAAGTCTTTACTTCATTAATTCAATTATGTCTTTGATTATTTGTGTGTATGCTTGCATGTTCTCCATGTCCGGCTAATTTATTTATGTGTTTGCTTAGGAAGTATGAAACTTAATTATTGAATATTGATTGGTTGTTTCTTATCTTAGTTGATTAATGATCTAGTAATGCGATAGGTCATTCGTTGTGCACTTAATGCTTGATTCATCTTTGTGAACCTTAGAGTATAATTACCTGAGTAATTGTAGGCTAAACCATCCGAAGAGCGCCTTAGAGTAGGAGTCTATAATCTCTAGTGGGTTTGTAGACAAGACCCTTTGGTAAGTTCAAAGAGTTAGGGAGAAACGCATACCCTACAACTTTAGACACACAACGCAACTAGGAATAAGACGTGACACTCAACCATCAATAGGAGATAATTAAGGAGTAATACAAACTAAGTAAACACATCTTTAAACTATCATACGAGCACACATTAATTAGACATAGACTCCCACAACCTTAGTTTAGATAATTAGATAATAGTAGAGTAATCGGTAGAAATACCAACCCCCCAAATCCAATACCCGAGATTCGTACTTTTCCATTTTCATAAAATATAAAAAGATAAAAAATAATCTTCCTCAACCTTAACCTTAGCGTAGTAACTCCCTACTAGCATTCCTATTCCCCTAGAGAACGATATCAATACCCGTGGCTTACCCTAATTACTACACTACAACGATTAGGTTCACTGCCTAAGGTGTTATAAAACTTGCTCGAAGAAAAGGAAGTTCCTTTGACCCCGAACGACGCGTGTAGCGTTATCACATACACACATACAATCGAAGACATAATGGAATCAATGAAGTAGATTACTTATCTTGTTGTACAATAGGGTATGAGAACCCTAAGATACTGCCTAAGACAACCAAAAATCGTTTTAGGGTTTTACTCCACAATTCTACCTACCCAAAAAGTCTGAAAATACGAATTCTATATATAGAGTTACAACTGCGACGACGTCTGATAAGGTTTTAAAAGGTACCTTTTTGAGGGGTCGTTTAAGCCCTTATTTGATCACTTTTGTATCCGTTATTGCTTAATATCGTTCCTTTTCACTTTTTAGGTCTCTTGAAGGTAAAATGCTGGAATGGCACTTATTTCGACGAAAAGGCGCGAATATACGAAGAAAATGGCCAAAGTCAGAATCGAGACACTCAAAGCTGCTGAAAACATAAGGTGACGGCGTCACAGCTTATACGCGACGCCGTCGGAGGATTTTGTGACGGGACAGAAGCCAAAACTCCTATTTTCAAGTGACGACGTCAAGTTATAAAAGAGTAGGCCGTCGCAACTCAGACGGCCTAGATGCAATCCAGACGGCGTCATAAGCTGAAGAGGACGGCGTCACAAGCATAAGGTGACGCCGTCGCAAGTCTAACGTGGCCAAGACGAAACCCTAATGACGGCGACACGACGGCGTCACAAAACATATGGTGACGCCGTCGCAAATGTAATCTTATATATAGAATCCGAATTTTTCAGTATTTGTGTGTAGTCTTTTGGAGTAAAAACCTAAACCGAACCAAGGCTGTCTTGTACAGTATTTTAGGATTCCAAACCCTATCTTACATCAAGATAAGTGTTTTACTTCATTAATACAATTATGTCTTTGATTATTTGTGTGTATGCTTGCATGTTCTCCATGTCCGGCTAATTTACTTGTGTGTTTGCTTAGGGAATATGAAACTTAATTATTGAATATTGATTGGTTGTCTCTTATCTTAGTTGATTAATGATCTAGTAATGCGATAGGTCATTCGTTGTGTACTTAATGCTTGATTAAATCTTTGTGAACCTTAGAATATAACTCCTTGAGTAGTTGTAAGCTAAACCATCCAAAGAGTGCCTTAGAGTAAGAGTTTATTATCCCTAGTGGGTTTTGTAGACGAGACCCTTTGGTAAGTTCAAAGAGTTACGGAGAAACGCATACCCTACAACCTTAGACACACAACGCAACTAAGAATAAGGACGTGACAATTCAACCACCAATAGGAGATAATTAAGGAGTAGTAAAACCTAAGTAAACACATCTTTAAACTATCATACGAGCACACAATAACTAGACATAGACTACATACACCTTAGATTAGATAATTAGATAAGTAGAGTAATCGGTAGCAATACCAACCCCCCAAATCCAAACCCCGAGATTCGTACCTTTCCTTTCCTTAAAAAAATATAAAAAGATAAAAAATAATCTTCCTCAACCCCAACCTTAGCGTAGTAACTTCTCACTAGCATTCCTATTCCCCTAGAGAACGATATCAATACCCGTGGCTTACCCTAATACTACACTACAACGATTAGGTTCACTGCCTAGGGTGTTGAAAAACTTGCTCGACGAAAAGGAAGTTCCTTTGACCCCGAACGACGCGTGTAGCGTTATCAACGTCACTCTTTAATTGTGACGCCGTCGGATCGCCGCCATTAGGTTTTCGTCTTGACCAAGTCAACTTTGTGACGGCGTCACGTTGTGGTTGTGACACCGTCGGCTTCAGCTTCTGACGCCATCTGGATCTAGGCCGTCTGAGTTGTGATGCCCTACTCTTTAAAGCCTGACGCCGTCAGGTACAAAATAGCAACTTCACTTTTGAGCCGTCGCAATTAGAGGGATGGCGTCGCCCTTTATCTGTGACGCCGTCGGGTGCGTTTCCAGCAGCTTTAGTGTCTTGATCTTGACTTTAGCCATTTTCTTCACATATTCACGCATTTTCGTCCCAATAAGTGTCATTCCAGCATTTTGCCTTCAAGAGACCTAAAAAGTGAAAAGGAACGAAATTAAGCAGTAACGGATATAAAAGTGGTCGATTAAGGGCTTAAATGACCCGTCAAAAGTGTACCTTTTAAATCCTTATCAAATATCCCTACACTTGGTATTTGCTTGTCCTCAAGCAAATGTGCTTTTGGCCAATTAATTTATAAGTTAGGGGGCATGAAGCATTGGTTTAAATAATTCACAACAAGTATAAGCCCCGATAAAGTCATAACAAGCACGGAAATTACATACTAGCACCTCACAATTGGTGTTTAGATACTCTCATCTCTCGGGTGTATATGAAATATATCAAATTGGAAATGGAAGATAAACACTCATTAACCGGTCCGAGTACATAGATTACCATAGGCTTGAGACTAGATCAAACCTCCATCGCTTTGGCGTAAGCACCTAGGAAAAACTATCTAAGAGGTCTTTTAAAGGGTTGTAACGTTAGGCTTACAGTAGGGAAAACAAAGGGTTTGGTTGGATTGGCGATTTAGTGGTGGCAAATCAAAAATCTTTATGTTACAAGCATGAGAAGAATGGCGTTGCTAAGCCAAGACTCGACACTCTAAACTCTAGATAACTTGAAACAAACAAACATAAATTTAAAGATAGATGTAGGATGGTAGGTCGTATGTTTTTTCATCATTTTTTTTAAAACTTTTTTTTTTCAATTTTTTTTTCATACACTTTTACTCTACCATCCTCTACGATAACATCAAAATATAAGGGATTTATAGGCACATCCCTACAATTGAGTTTTTATTACTCTAAACACTAATTTGACCCGAATTGAAAAAATCAAAACACTTGGAGTACATTATTACGTAAATAAAGGGAATTTGAATTTAACATTCTTTCCCGTCACTCCATAAAATTTAACTTTTCCCATGAGTCCCAATCGTCCTAAAACTGTATACAAAGGATATGACTCGACTTAGCAACTTATGCAAGTAACTAGATAATTGAACTAAGGGTTTAGTATGATAACAATAATGCACTAAAAGTGAGTGCATACAAGGTAGGCTAAGGCGATTTTGGTGTACATTTGGGGGTGGATTGTAAACAAGGCTCTTCATTGATATTCCGGAAAACCGAAACATCACGAGAACCGCGAAAAGGATAGGCTCTGAGGGGTTAACTAGGGGTATCGTGTACTAAAGATAAGTATAACGCAAGGGTGTGGGGGAATTACTCAACTGATGTGCAAGAAGTAATTATAATACGGGTATCAAACAAGGGTTATCCTAATGCCTCTTATCATTTAGTTATTCCTAACTACACAAGTGTAGTCTCACTAGCTATCTCGAGATGCATCACAAAACAAGTTCAAGAATCTATTATACTACCGGTACACTCTCGAAGCATTAAAGATGAATGCTTTAATTCCTATAAATCTAAGGGCGAACCTCACATTTTTGGGGCGGAATTTGAGTGGTAAAGGTTTTTGTACTAGTCATATAACTTCTTATCCATGAGACGCTTTATTAAGACTAATGGCCTACTCCTACATGTCATGGAAAAATTTAAATTTGGTGCCAAAATTACCCTAACTGATATTTCTCATGGTTTATTACACAAATGAAATTGGACAAGACAAACAATCAAGGATAAGCATAGTTTCAAAATTCCCATTTTATTTTTCCTCCCTACACTTAAACTGAACATTGTCCCCAATGTTCCCCGAAAGTATCAAAGTTATGATAATGGAAGGTATTTAAAAGTGAAAGAAACTAATACTCCCCTGATTAGCTCGGTAGGATCCGTGTGAAGTAGTGGTTAAATTCTTCTTCAAGAAGAATGTATGCGTGAAAAGCTCCATCCAATCTTATGTGTCTTCTTCTTGATAAATAAAACCTGCACACTTAAGAAAATAGACGAAACCTTTGCGTAAAATCGGCGGTAAAACTATATATGACTCAACTATACTAGGATATAATGCTTGCGGAATGGATATTTACAGGTTTTCTGTAAAATTAAGACCTGAGAAATTCCAAAAATTTATAAGTAGCACAGAAAACGAGAGAAAATAAGATAAGTTGTTTCTGCTCCTCCTGATGCCGTCAGGTTGCAATCCTGACGCCGTCAGGTTATCCTAACGCCGTCAGGTTATCCTGACAGAAACTGGTATGCTGCGTTTTTCTGGAACAATTCTGGAAAATTACATCTTTAGAATCTGGAAAAAGTCGTACAAAACATCCATTATTACTCGATACAAGCATTTGACTCTAACAAACATACATATATATCTTTTCAATAATTGTAATTTTCATGTTCACGTTCTTTTGAAAACATGTGTAATCTTCCCTACACTTATCCTTTTTGTAAAATACCTTTATATGTAATTAAGACGAGGTTAAAGACAAAATAAAGCATTTTCACAAATTTAAACATGAGAATAAACAATCAATGAAAAGATATACGACACACAAACAAGCAAACAATTAAGCATGGGTTGCCTCCCACGAAGCGCTTTTCTTTATTTATGAGTTTTGTAGCTAGAGTCGAAGTTGTGCCCCTACGTGGTCTCGTGCACGCTCACCTGCCCATATCTAAGCCATTCCAGGGTTCTCCCACTTTTCTTGTAATCATCTCCTAGCTCGAGGCACCTTTTATAATATCTTTTAGTTTTCTCATACGGGTACCTAAGTCCATTTTGCTTATCCCGTTCACTAAGTAATGGGATAGGAGTCATTCGATTACATGACTCGATATCCTTGTGTTTAAGGGTGAGCACGGGTCATTTGATAGACAAAATCTTCAACTTCATCAGAGAATGTAATTAAACCATCAATCATTTGCTCATTCAACTTAGTCATCCTCTTAAAAGGCTTTCCAAATATCACTTGAGTGAGGTTTTTATCAATAAATTCTCCTAAGTTTTCTAAGACCATGAATTCTACCAAATAAGCAAAACTTCCAACAAATACGTGCAAGTGAGTGGCCGCGTCAACAACATTATTCCCTTGATAAGCTAACTCGTTTACCTTAATTTTATTATATAAGTTCATTGAAATTAAGTTTAAAGGTAAAAACGAATTTAAGTAGGCGTCAAAACCTTCTAATCCTATTTTACAAGGGAATTGCATGTTAAAGGGGCCATCAATCTCATTTCTACACCTAGGGTCATAACTTTGGGAGATGTCTTTATCCATTTCAAAGTTAACTTCATCAATGACCTCCCCGTTATCAAGTGCTTCACCATAGTCAAACTCCTCATCGGAATCTGAGTCATAGAAAGGACTATGTTGTTGCCAATTTATTTCATTATGCCCTAGGTGATTTTCAAAGTGGTGAACGGGTGAAAGGTTTTGTGGGATTGCGTTTTTTAATTCGGGATTGGGAGGAGGATTGGGTACGGGTAGTGTGAAGACTCTATGGCGAAAGATGCGAATCATGGTGAGTGATGGGTTTTACGAACAAAGTCACGAAGAAGGGGGATAGACTACGAGGAAGCTAAAATTGAGAAAAAAGCTTACTTGATAGGAATCAAGCAAGGTAACCTAAACGAGGTAGACTCCTAACTACCTATTCTATTCCCCGGTAGCGGCGCCAAAAACTTGATACGCGTACAACGCGCGTTCGGGGTCAAAGGAAACTTCCTTTTCTTTGAGCAAGTTTTTCAACCACCTAGGCAATGAACCTAATCGTTGTAGTGTAGTATTAGGGTAAGCCTCGGGATTGATATCGTTCTCTAGGGGAATAGGAATGCTAGTGAGAAATTAGTACGCTAAGGTTGGGGTTGAGAAAGATTATTTTTTTTTATCTTTTTGATATTTTTTAGAAAATTTAAAGGTGCGAATCTCGGGGTATTGGATTTGGGGGGTGGTATTTGTACCGATTACTCTACTATTATCTAGTCTAATTAACTAAGCTAAGGGGTAGTCTATGTCTAATTGATGTGTGCTCGTATGATGATTAAAAATGTGTTTACCTAGATGCTATTACTCCCTAGTTATCTTTTATTGATGGTTGAACTGTCACGTCCTTATTCTTAACGCTTTGTGTCTTCTAAGGTCATAGGGTATGCTTTTTTCCCCAACTCTTTGAGGATACCTTAAGTTTATTGCCTACAAAATCTCTAGAATTCATAAACTAACTCTAAGGTTATCTTTGGATTTTAGCCTACAATAACTCTAGGCGATTATAAACTAATGTTCACAAAGATTACTCAAGCATTAAAAACATAACGATGGCCTATTGCAATCTAAAGCCAATTACAATTAAGATAAGAGACAACCAATTACTATTCAATAACTAGGTTTCATATATCTAAGCAAACACACAAATAAATTAGCCAGACATGGTAAACATGCAAGCATACACACATACAATCGAAGACATAATGGAATCAATGAAGTAGATTACTTATCTTGTTGTACAATAGGGTATGAGAACCCTAAGATACTGCCCAATACAACCAAAAATCATTTTAGGGTTTTACTCCATGATAACGCTACACGCGTCGTTCGGGGTCAAAGGAACTTTCTTTTCTTCGAGCAAGTTTTATAACACCCTAGACAGTGAACCTAATCGTTGTAGTGTAGTATTAGGGTAAGCCACGGGTATTGATATCGTTCTCTAGGGGAATAGGAATGCTAGTAAGAAGTTAATACGCTAAGGTTGGGGTTGAGGAAGATTATTTTTTATCTTTTTATGTTTTTTAGGAATTAGAAAGGTACGAATCTCGGGGTTTGGATTTGGGGGTTGGTATTTCTACCGATTACTCTACTTGTCTACTTGTCTACTTATCTAATCTAAGGTGTATGTAGTCTACGTCTAATTATTGTGTGCTCGTATGATAGTTTAAGGATGTGTTTACTTAGGTTTTATTACTCCTTAATTATCTCTTATTGATGGTTGAATTGTCACGTCCTTATTCTTAATCGCGTTGTGTGTCTAAAGTCGTAGGGTATGCGTTTATCCCTAACTCTTTGAAACTACCAAAGGGTCTCGTCTACAAAATCTCTAGGAATTATAAACTCTAACTCTAAGGTACTCTTTGGATGGTTTAGCCTACAACTACTCTAGGTGTTATAGTCTAAGGTTCACAAA
>BPTQ01000001.1:206429346-206498396 GCA_019973895.1 Chrysanthemum seticuspe
CTCGAAAAGTGCGTTATTAAGAAGAACCTTTTCTCAAATTGGTGGTGAAATGTGCCTAGGATGGCTCGATTAGTCCCCTAATAATCAAAGAAAGCAAAGATTAATGGAAGAAAATAGTATTGAAACTATGAAAGCCCCTTGTAACCCCTGTTACAAGTCAAATTCACATCCCTCCCTTTTATTTTGCCCTTGAAACTTTGATACGAATAGGAACTAATAAACGAAACAGGTTTACACTAACACATTATTTGGTACTCTTTTACAGCCAATCCCATTAAAACCGTGGTTTAAATTTTAAAAAATGCTGTATATCCTCACCCGGTAATCAGAATTGTTTTCGCAGAGTACCTATCCTTCAATATACTGATCGTGTTTTGGGAAATGTATATTTGGGGGTGGGGTGTAAACAATGCTCTTCATTGATATTCCGGAAAAACCGAAATATCACGAGAACCGCGAAAAGGATAGGCTCTGAGGGGTTAACTAGGGGTATCGTGTACTAAAAATGAGTACAACGCAAAGGGTGTGGGGGAATTACTCAACCGATGTGGAAGAAGTAATTATATTACAAGTATCAAACAAGGGTTATCCTAATGCCTCTTATCATTTAGTTATTCCTAACTACACAAGTGTAGTCTCACTTGCGATCTCGGAATGCATCACAAAACAAGTTCTAGAATCTAATATACTACCGGTTCACAATCTAAGCATTAAAGATGAATGCTTTAATTCCTACTAATCTAAGGGCAATCCTCACATTTTGGTGGAATTTGGGTGGTAAAGGGTTTTGTGCTAGTCATATAACTTCCTATCCATGAGACGCTTTTGTTAAGACTAATGGCCCACTCCTATATGTCGTAAAAAATTTTAAATTTGGTGCCAAAATTACCCTAACCGACATTTTCTCATGGTTTATTACACAATCACATTTGGACAAAGCAAATAATCAAGGATAAGCATAGTTTCAAAGTTCCCGTTTTATTTTCCCTCCCTACACTTAAACTGAACATTGTCCCCAATGTTCCCCGAAAGTATCAAAGTTATGATAAAAGAAGGTAATTAGAAACGAAAGAAACTAATAATCCCCTGATTAGCTCGGTAGGATCCGTGTAAAGTGGTGGTTAAACTCTTTTCCAAGAAGAATTATTGCGTGAAAAGCTCCTCCAATCTTATGTAACTTCTTCTTGACAAACTAAACCTGCACACTTGAAGAAAACAAACGAAACCTTCGCGTAAAATCGGCGGTAATAATATATATAAGACTCGATTTAAACTAGGATATAATGCTTGTGGAATGGATGTTTACATAATTTCTAAGAAAATTAAGACCTAGAAAATTCCAAAAATTTATAAGTAGCTCAGAAAACGAGAAAAAGTAATCTGATGTTTTTACTCCTTTCTGACGCCGTCAGGTTGCAATCCTGACGCCGTCAGTTTATCCTGACAAAAACTGGTCTGCGATTTTCTGGAAAAAATTCTGGAAAATTTACATCTTTAGAATCTGGAAAAATTTCTGCAAAAACATCCATTATGACTCGATACAAGCATTTGACTCGAACAAACAAACATATATATCTTTTAGTTAATTGTTATTCTCATGTTTGCGTTTCTTTTGAAAACGTGTGTAATCCTCCCTACACTTATCCCTTATGTAAAATACCTTTACATGCAATTAAGACGAGGTTAAAAACAAAATAAAGCATTTTTACAAATTTAAACATGAGGATAAACAATTAATAAAAGATACATGACACTAACAAGCAAACAATTAAAGCATGGGTTGCCTCCCACGAAGCGCTTTTCTTTATTTAAGAGTCTTGTAGCTAGACTCGTAGTCGTGCTCCTACGTTTTCTCATTACCGCCCTCTTCACCCTTTGTTTTCCCTTCATCGAAAGGGTGTAGACGCTGTATGCTCACCGTGGATTCCTTGCCAACGCTGTCAATTATGGCGACGGTTTTATCTTTTAAATTGGTCTCCTTGACTGTGAAAGGCCCAAACCATCTTGGTTTGTTTCTTCCTCGTAATGCCCTTATCCGAGATCTATACAAGAGCACTTTTTCTCCCTTTAGAAATTCCTTCGGGTCCTTATGTACCTTAGGTATTGAGGTGGGATTGCTTCCTAACTTTTTATCGGGTTTCCACAATGTCGCATACAATCCTTGAACCATAAAGTCTCTAAGCCCTTTTTCCCAGTCATTCTTCTTCTTCTTAACATTGTTATCCGGGGCTTTTCGATTTCCACCCGTAATCATTTCCATGATCTTAAGAGGGTATCTTGGGATGATGGGTATCCTAGCATACCCCTTCCCGCTTTTGAGTATCATGATGCCTTCTCCGCATTTGATTGTTGCCTTGGCGGTGGCCAGGAATGGTGTCCCAAGAATGAGCGGTACATTTTTATCTTCCTCAACATCAATGATCACGAAATCCACCGGATAAACGATGTTAGCCACCTCAATTAGAACATCAATAGCGATTCCTACGGGTTGGACATAAGTATGATTAGCTAAGGAAAGTCTAAGGTCGGTTTTGGCTGGTTTCTCTTTAGTTAACTTATTATAGATTGACAATGGCATTATGTTCACATCGGTCCCTTGATCGGCCAAGGCATTTATATTGTCCATGTCACCGACACTAACTGGTATCACGAAATTCCCTGTGGTATTTCGTTTTCTTGTTAACGGTTTTTTTATAACCAACTCATACAGAGGTTCCATAGGTAAGGCGTCGTATTCTTCTTCCGTCATTTTTCCTTCAAGAGCTTCCCTAAGAACTTCATTGTACCTAAAGTTGTTTACTTGGTTTGCAATGGTTTTCTTGTTAATTTCGTGCTTAAGGTAGTACTCAATGGTCTCAGGTTCATCATTAGGCACAGACTCATCCTTCGTGCTTTCCTCAGTTTTCCACATCTCAGCCCTTGCATTCTCAGGCATAATGGAAACGGCGTTTACAAATGAAGTGGGAGGGCAATCGTTGCTTCTTACGAGCATTTTTTTGGGAGCCTTTGTTTTGGTAAATTCAATTACCAAATCCATCATTTCTTTCATTTTTGCTTGCATTTCCTCTCTCTGCCTATAAACCTCCTCTTCAAATCTGGCTAATCTCTCTGTATGAGCTGCCATGTACTCCCTCATTTGATCCTTGAAGCTTGGTGAAAGTGGTATTGGGGAAGTAGAACGGAAACGCCTTTCGGAACTTGGGTTTTGCTCGCGACTTGGGGATTCCGAAAGAGGTGTGGAGCGGTTGGTGGAGTGGGCGGATTTGACGACTTCTCGAGGAATTTGTGCGGGCGCTCTTTTCTGCCTTTCCATAAGATAATCAATTCCTCTCTCGATGGCACTCAATTGCTCTTCGAGTGTATCGGAGGATTCAGGAGGAGTGGATATGGCATTAACCACGTTAATCGGAGTTTCGGGAGATTCACTCCAATCTTCGTAGCTTTGATCGGCAAGCTCCTCTATAATATCCCATGATTTCTCTGCGTTAAAGTCGCTGAGTCTTCCACCGGCGGCTCGATCAATGGATCGTCGAGTGATGAAATCAGTATGATCATAGAAGATTTGGATTTGAAGCCAAAGATCAATGCCATGGTGTGGAAGTCTACGGAGTAATTCCTTAAATCGAGTCCATGCTTTGTAAAGAGACTCACCTTGGAGCTGCTGGAATGTCAAGATGTCTCGCCTAAGCTTAGTGGTTCTCCCCGGTGGGAAAAATTGAGCAAGGAAGCGAGAAGTAAGATCATCCCAACTTGAGATGGAGCCGGCGGGAAGTCGCTCAAGCCAATTACTAGCTTGGTCCCGTAGAGAGAATTGGAAGAGACGCAGGCGCGTGGTCTCCCGAGTAGTAGCATCAAGGTCGATGGAATCGACGATTTTGAGGAAATCCCTCAGATGCTGATTTGGATCTTCGGAACGAAGTCCATGGAATGCACATCCGTTTTGCACCAACCGGATGGTGTCGGATCGCAGGGCCGTAGTTTGGGCTTGGTTGGGAAGCTCAATGGTGTTCCTATAGCCTAGATGGCTTGGTCTTGAGTATTCACCAAGAGTACGGGCTCTTGGCGGGTCATTTGGTGGTGGGTTGATGAATGGTAGTGGGTTATCACCTTCCATGATGAAAAGTGATGGGATTACTAACAAAGGTCACGAAGAAGGGGGATAGACTAAGAGAAAGCTAAAAAATGAGAAAAAAGTTTACTTGATAGGAATCAAGCAAAGAAACCTAAACGAGGTGGACTACTAACTAGCTATTCTATTCCCCGGCAGCGGCGCCAAAAACTTGATAACGCTACACGCGTCGTTCGGGGTCAAGGAAACTTCCTTTTCTTCGAGCAAGTTTTATAACACCCTAGGCAGTGAACCTAATCGTTGTAGTGTAGTAATTAGGGTAAGCCACGGGTATTGATATCGTTCTCTAGGGGAATAGGAATGCTAGTAAGGAGTTACTACGCTAAGGTTAAGGTTGAGGAAGATTATTTTTGTATCTTTTTATATTTTATGAAATGGAAAGGTACGAATCTCGGGTATTGGATTTGGGGGGTTGGTATTTCTACCGATTACTCTACTATTATCTAATTATCTAAACTAAGGTTGTGGGAGTCTATGTCTAATTAATGTGTGCTCGTATGATAGTTTAAAGATGTGTTTACTTAGTTTGTATTACTCCTTAATTATCTCCTATTGATGGTTGAGTGTCACGTCTTATTCTTAATTGCATTGTGTGTCTAAAGTTGTAGGGTATGCGTTTCTCCCTAACTCTTTGAACTTACCAAAGGGTCTTGCCTACAAACCCACTAGGGATTATAAACTCCTACTCTAAGGCGCTCTTTGGATGGTTTAGCCTACAACTACTCAGGTAATTATATTCTAAGGTTCACAAAGATGAATCAAGCATTAAGTACACAACGAATGACCTATCGCATTACTAGATCATTAGTCAACTAAGATAAGAAACAACCGATCAATATTCAATAATTAAGTTTCATACTTCCGAAGCAAACACACAAATAAATTAGCCGGACATGGAGAACATGCAAGCATACACACAAATAATCAAAGACATAATTGAATTAATGAAGTAAAGACTTATCTTGATGTAAAATATGGTTTAAAACCCTAAAATACTGTACAAGACACCTTAGGTTCGGTTTTAGGTTTTTACTCCAAAGACTCTCCACACAAAGACTGAAAAATTCGGATTCTATATATAAGATTACAATTGCGACGGCGTCACCTTATGTTTAGTGACGCCGTCGTGTCGCCGTCATTAGGGTTTCGTCTTGGCCACGTTAACCTTGCGACGGCGTCACCTTATGTCCGTGACGCCGTCCTCTTCAGCTTCTGACGTCTTCTGGATTGCATCTAGGCCGTCTGAGTAGCGACGGCCTACTCTTTCACAACTAGACGTCGTCACTTGAAAATACGAGTTTTGAGTCCTGTATCGTCACAAAGTTCTTGGGACGGCGTCGCCATTAACACCTGACGTCGTCGCCTTCAAGTTTCAGCAACTGTGAGTGTCTCGATTTTGACTTTGGCCATTTTCTTCATATATTCGCGCCTTTTCGTCCAAATAAGTGCCATTCCAGCATTTTGCCTTCACGAGACCTAAAAAGTGAAAAGGAACGATATTAAGCAATAACGGATACAAAAGTGATCAAATAAGGACTTAAACGACCCCTCAAAATGGTACCTTTTAAAACCTTATCAATATGTTAGAAGAAAATGAAAGTGTTTGAGAGATTTAGTAAGAAGAGGGGTAAGTTAGAATGAAGAAATGGCTCTCTATTTATAGGCAAACTTCTTCATTGTTCCCCCGGATCCCACGGATCCGTTCCACTTGGGATCCGTCTAGTGTAATCCTAGGGATCCGTGGAACGCTCCTCTTTGCCCATGGGTTTTTTGGTTATGGGTCATGGGTTATGGGTTGGTCCATGGGTTATCTTTAGATTCAATGTATCTAAGTATACATTGTATCAAGTCTTCTTGGGTATGGGTTAAGATCCATGGGTTATGATTTTTACCCATCCTAATAAACTATTACAACAAATGCTTAATTACTACATTTTTGTATTTAAATGGCTATATGTAAATGCTTTACAAAACTAACATGTATCTTTTATAATTATACTTAAGATAACATTATATTTGTTATCAACAAAACACAAAGAGATCGCAAAATATTAATAAACGGTTTTATGGTTTATTTGTATTAACACATAAGATGTCTGCATCATTCTTCGCAATTCCTCTTCACACTCATACTCCGCAAAAAAATCCCAATCAATCACCCTCGGAACCAAACATGTCCTATTTTGCAATTTCGATAACCGTTCCCGGAAAGCATGCTTCTCCCCGTCGGTGAGATCTTTGAACTTTATGTTGGCGTTTGCTTCCGTCTTCAAGCTATACTTGACTTTCTTCCTCTCGTTCCTTTGGCAAAACTTTGTAACAATCGGGTTAATTGGAACCGGTCCCGAGCTTGAGCTACCTACAACAATTCTCTGTAGAAATCATAAATATAAGACAATATAAGAGTGTTAGAACAAACGGGAAGGTCCATGGAACCCTCTGAGGTCCACTTCAAAATTTCAAAAAAAATCCACACAGAACCTAGAACCGGATTCGGTTGCAGAGCAGCCGAATCGGTTACTCTTTATGACCCAATCCAACCGGTCGGTTGCGTTGTGCAACCGGATCGGTTATGCAATCTGCGTAAGGCTTTTGCCTTCTAATCCATTACCCACTCGAATTTTCTAAGTCCAATCCACTCCTAGACTGGATTCTAACATCATCAATGATTTCTACATCCTTGAATTACTCTAAATTCACTTTCGAAACCTCAAATCATCACACATTCATCATCTTAGAACTTCAACAAATAAGACCTATACTCTACAATCACTAGTTCTAATCAACAATGTGGCATCTATTACTCACAAAAACACATCATCTACCACTAGGAATCACCAATTGCAACTTAACTTGATTCAATGGCATAACCTAATTATATCCGAAAATTCAATCATCTAATACTCATTCCATGTTGAATCAATCACTACAATTCTTTTTGCAATGCATTCCTATATCAATTACCCACTTAATCCAAAAATATTACAACTTAATTCGAATTATATCAAAAACCCCCAAATTAGTGACCTAATATGCAATTCGAATCAAATGCTCTATTTAAACCTCAAT
The DNA here is from genome assembly GCA_019973895.1 of Chrysanthemum seticuspe. Classification (NCBI taxonomy): domain Eukaryota; kingdom Viridiplantae; phylum Streptophyta; class Magnoliopsida; order Asterales; family Asteraceae; genus Chrysanthemum; species Chrysanthemum seticuspe. Next base: position 206,436,545 of record BPTQ01000001.1, read on the forward strand.
TGAGTTAATTGAATGTAGATGCTTACTTGTTTGGGTGCCATGATGATCTCCTACAACTTAAACAATCTTCAATTACTTTCTCTTGGACGAATTTTACAAAACCCAGCTGGAGAATTAGTGTATGTGTGTGTTTTTTTGGAAAAGTGAATTTTTGGTATATATACTTGTATGCAACCGGTTCAGTCATGGACACAACCGTTTCGGTTTGCATTTTGCCAAATTTTGCATTTTTTCACGTTACTTAGGCATTTTACCTTCCAAGCAATAATTTTTTTACTCAAAAATCCTGTTAAAGATGCACACAACATTCATCCACCATTTGGAAATTTTAACAATCATCCAATCTCAAAACTCAAATCATCATACTTATAAACTAAAACCAAAACTCAACTAAAACTCATAATCATAATGCATTAACCAAATAACCTTAACATAAAAATAAAAGTAAAACTGAAATGAAAATCAAGAAATCCTAAATGCATAAAATTAAAAAGAAATAGTTCATGAAATTCAAGCAAACAATTGGTTGTTTATTATGGTGCCTTGTCTTCTCCTTAGAATTCCTCGAAATACTCTTGTCTTAGGATTTCCTCACTTAGAAATTTCCCGGTCAATTCACGGTATGTTTCATAAGTTTTGAACTTCCTTATGAATCTTCTTCCATCCGAACATAGTATATCGAATTTGACGTGCCATTCTCCATCTCCATTTTGTCTCTTGTAAATGCCCGACCCCTCGGGTCTCCATTCCAAATTCTTGAGTTGCACCGGTAAAGAACCTAAGAAATCGGTCAACTTCTTGTAGACTAGGATGTTTTTGAATGGGTTATAAAATGCTTCCACCGCTAATGCAAGTTCCATCTCATCCTGTATATCAAAATAAGGTGGAGCTAATGGTCCATACATCGGGTTTCCTTGGATATCACGTCCTACTTCGAAACAAGTCAAGTCCTCGTCCGCTTCCATCAATTCCAACTCCTCCATAAATTCCAAAGTTGGTCCCCTTGGTTTAGGATAACACGTTTGCTTTGAAATCCCATCATCAATAGTCATCGTACCTCTTCCCATGTCTATAACTGCACCACATGTTCGTAGGAATGGTCTTCCTAATAGAAGTGGTAAACTCTTGTCCATCGAAATGTCTAGGACTAGAAAATCAGCCAAGTATGGTTGATAACCAATTTGAACTCTCACGTTCTTCACCTCTCCCATTGCTTTTGCTTGAAAATTATCCGCCATGGTAAGCTTCGAATGATTTGGTTGCGGATTACTAAGACCCAACGTTTTAAACAATGGATAGGGCATAACATTAACACTTGAACCCGTATCGGCTAAGGCATAAACTGGTGTAGTCCCATTCACTTTAATTGGCAAAACAAAATTTCTCGGATCTTTCTCCTTCCGGGGCATACCTCTAAACAAAATCCTATCTCTATCCTCCTCCAATAGATTCTTGTCTTCCAATCTAGCCCTTGATAGCATCACCGCATATAATTTCTTATGGTAGAGAACGTAATCTTGTAGTACCTCAATCACCGGCTTCTTCTCATTTAGCTCAAGAAACTTTTGTTCAAGGTTTTCCAAAATAGCTTCTTTTTGTTCGTCGGTTAAAGGTTTGAAAGTGTTTGATGTAGTAGGTGATGAAGGTGTGTAATCATTTTTGTTTGTGGATGTGGTTGGGATTAGTTTGTTGGATGAAGTTTTCTTCCTATTTGCCTTCCCCATCTTAACTACTTCCACATCTTCCTCTTCCATATTAGCACATAACTCCTCAAGCATCGCGTTCACTCCTTTTCCTTCTTCCAAATCGGTGATATTAATCCTCATTTCCCCCAAAGCAAAATCAACTTGGCACTTGGTCGTTACAAGAAAGTCTCGCCCAAAACATACATGGGGCTCATCCGCATTCCCCTCTTCTAAGACAACAAAATCTGTTTCAAAAATGTGACCATGAATGTTAACCTTAAGATTTTTAACCATCCTTCTTCCGTATGCTTCGTAATCCAAACGTACATGACCAATTTCGTCAAGAACTTTCTCCACAATGTAGTTTTCTCCATAAGCCATATTAAGTTGAGCGTCCCAAGCACTCACTCCTTCTACACTACAAGGTGTACCGAACCTCATTAGTGGCGAATCATACTCCATTAAAGGTGCTTGTGTGAATACCACAACTCTTCCCTTCTTAGGAAGTTGAACTTTGTTTTCACCCGTTTCTTCCATACTAACCGTATCAATTCCCAAATCTTTCTTACTTCCTTCTAAGATACCTCCAATCTTTTCCAATGAACTTCCGGTGTCTTTGAACATTTCATCCAAGTTACGAAGGTTTTCCGAAATTTCGCTCAAACTATCCATACTAACTAGCTAAACTTGACAAAACAAAACAAAACAAACATCCGAATCATTAGCGTTAGAGTTAGTAAAAAGAAAAACAAACTATAGAAACATATACTAAGCAAGTAAAGACACTTAACAAAACTAAAAACATAAGTTAAAACTCAAAACCTAAAAATTAGAAATTTTTTTACCGAGAGCTCCAACCGGATCGGTTGGCTCACCAACCGATTCAGTTGGTGGTAATCACTTGACCAAATTATCTAACCGGATCCGGTTGCGGGTTGCAACCGATCGGTTAGATAGACACAAAAAAGATTTTTTTTTTTTTTTTTTTTTTTATATATATATAAAAAAAAAACTGAATATTAATTAAAATTAAAAACTATTAAGTGTACTAAAACTCTTAATTAATTAAGACTCCTCATTACCCTATAATTAATTACTTAATAATTAAGCCATTAAACTAAAACTATATTAACTACTCCATTAAATTACTCATAAAGATCACTAAATCATAAAAACTGAAAATTTAATGATCTAATCATTAGAATTAAAACAAGAATTAATCTAAAATTAATAAACTAAGAATAACAAAAATAAAGAAAAATTAAAAATCTATGAAAATATTAAAACCAAAAGATATAATCTATAAAAAATCTAAAATGACAAGAATTAATCTAGGAACTATAACACAATCACTAAATAAACTTAAACTATGAAATCAAAATACAAAAAAAAAATTCCGTAGTACTAACCGGATTCGGTTGCAGGAGCAACCGAATCAGTTAGCTTTTAACCAAAAACATTCTTTTTTTTTTTTTACTTTTCACCAAATTCAATTCCAAAACTACCAATTTTACAGGAAATCAAAATTGAAATAAAATCCCCGGTAACGGCGCCAAAAACTTGATGTGTTACATGTGGTGCAAGTTTTAAAATTTATAAACACGATTTAACCGTCTAATACTATAAACACATACGAGCAAGTATACTCGTTCGCGATAGCAAATTTGGGTAAGTCGAGATCGTCCCAAGGGATTTTGTGTTCGAAATTGGTTTCTTGAAAAGATTGCAACAAGAAAGCTTTGTCAATGCTTCCTCAAATAGTGATGTTATAGTGAAATTCAATAATAAGAAATATATATACTTGTGTGTAGTCTATAGTCAATCATAAATAATGTTCATGAATGCTTGGTGTAAACTCTTGACGTGATGCACAAATCATAAGCAAATGATCTCCAACCATGGTATATGTTTGTAAAAATCATTTTAAGAACAAAAACATATAGGTAATCCTTTCGGTCCTTACCTAATGATTATCCTTTAGAAAATCCATTTGTTTGCAACATGTTCTTATTAAACTTGTTCTTACGAATCTTTCGACCCTTTCGTGATGAAAATGTTTCTAGTCTTGTTTTAATAAGTAAACATGGTGGTTGTCAATCACCATACCCCCATACTAGTTTGTCACTCAACTTTTTGGAATAAAACACAAGAGAAATCCTTTCGGTCCTTTTTCTTAAAACATGTTTTACCAACAAATCAAACCAAGACTAGTATTTTTCCAACAAACTCATTTAAACAAGATCATATATACATGCATCACATATGAGAACACTAGTATGATTATCTACATCCCAACACACAAGTATATCCCAAAACTACTCCATGATAATAATAACAAAACACAAGAAATAACAAAGTAATTCCAATAACTCAAGAGAATAGAAATCCATAACAAAGTTCATAGAATACCTAAACTTTTGCGATTACAAGAACTAGAATTCGTGGCTTGTAGCAACCACGCGCCTCTAATCACCTAGATTCACCGTATAACTCCAAATTACCAAAACTATGGATGAGAATTGTTCTCTCCATGCTCCTGGACGTTTTACAGTAAGAACTAAACTTTTAGGATGAATAAAATGGTTGGTAATAGTTTTGATGTAAACTAATACACTTTTGGTTGTGTCACACCTAGTAAACTAAGACTAGGTTCAATATATAGCCAAAGAAACTTGCTCAACTGGCCAAAAACGTTCCCAACAAGTTAATATCAAGAAATGATCGGCCCCCAATGATTATGGGGAGTTAAGGCAACAATAAATGCAACTTTGTGTAACTGCAGCTCCTGCAACCGGATCGGTTGTGCTGGCAACCGGATCTGTTGTCGTTTGACCATTTGCCCAGCCGGATCGGTTACGGGTTACGACCGACCGGCTGGATTGTTGTTGATTTGACTTTTGTTGACTTTCTTGTTATACGCCTCATTCTTTGCTCTCGCTAATGATTTCCAAGGCAAAACTTGATCTCTCCTTGCTATAGATACTTAGAAATCATTGTGCTTCCCAATCATTGAGTCCAAAAGCTTCTTTGCTCGACTTCCTTCCTCGGGAATCTTCCAAATGTGCATAAAAACTTCATTTCTTCACCATTTGTGATTCCTAGCTACATATACATACACAATACGCATCTTTTGCACTTTTGCAACAGTTATGAGTAAATATAGCCGATTATCATGCACAAAACCAACAATAACGCTACTAAAAACATGTTCATTTTAGGCGTTATCAAGCATCCTCTTCATCTGCTCAGGACAAAGGAAAAGCCATAATGACCACATCAGAGCCTGAGAAGATTCCTGATGAGTGTCTAAATACTCATCATTTTTGTACAATCTAAACTGCAAAATCATCTGAAAACACTCAGAAACACATCAAAATGATCAAAATATCACAAATCAGTGTTTTATGTGTTTTAAATGCAAAAAGATCAAAATCAGATGAAAAATGTATCAAGTTTGCAAAATTGGCTGTTTAGTCCCCCAAGTTTTAAAAGTTGTCAAATCTAGTCCCTGGAATTCAAAAATGTGGAATTTTATCATTCAAGGTCCCTGAAGTATTCTAAGTTTTAAAAAAATGATCCTTGAATGATTCTTTGGTCAATTGGCAAGAAAGGTCCCTAAACTTTGAAATTTTGCAAAATTAGTCCTTGGACTTTTAAAAAAATGGATTTTATGCAAAAAGAGTCCTTGTACTATCAATGTTTGTCATGTTTGGTCCTTGTGATAAGTTTGGAAAGTTATCAAGATCAGTACTTCATCTTTGGAGAAGTTGCACTTTTGGTCCTTGTATACTACTTAAACCAACCGGACATATATATATCAAAAGTCCAAATCCAAATCCACACCTTGGCCCAATCTGTCCCAAGCCCAAACCCAACCCCGTTTGATATTTGCCTTGGTCAAATAACCGGTCAAACAACCCACGCGCGCCAAATACCAGAGCTACTGTAGCTCCCCCTCTCCCAACACTGTAATCTCCAAAACCAGGCAGTTTTCCATGACTTTCTTCAACCCCCCCCCCCTACCTTGTCCCCTCCACCTCCTCTAAACACCAAAACTCTTAATTGATTGGAACCAACTCCAATTAATTCTCAAACCTGCTAATGAGAAAAATGGGGCCAAAAACACAAGTGGACGGTTTTGATGTTTTAGAGTGATCCAAGGGCTCAGATTTGGTGGGAAAGATTCAGAGGTCAAAGAGAAGTCACAAAAGTCATTATAAAGGGAGAGAGATGCAATGTATCAACATCATCTAGTGTAATTTTAGTTTTCCATTGTCGTTTTTATTATTATCAAAATTTCAGTGTAATTTAAGCTTCCTTAGTACTTTGTTTAAGTTATTTAAAGTATTTGTGAACTCTTTTCAGTTTCAATATCAAGTTTTAAGTTGCAAATTTTATTTATGCAGTTTTATTTCAAAAATCTCATATGAATCAAATGTTGTTGTTTGTTGTTTATATGGACTGAAATAAGCCACATAAGCTCCTAGATAGCTTTTCTAAGCTATTAGAATCACTAAAACTCAGTTTAGAAGTAAAATCAAAAAATCACCAAAAATACAAATTAAATAGTTTAAAATTCAAAAATCAGTTGGAAATGGTGTATACAGCTGGAGCAGGGTGAATTATGGATGGCCTTGGGTTAGTGGCTTAGTGGTAAGCCTTTAGGATTGGTATTGATCATTGGTTCTGTGAATGCAGTTGGATACCCATTTGTAAGCTTTTTAACCATTTTGGCATTTCACTGTTGTAATTGTTCATTAGCTTTAATTTCTGTTTCTTATTGTTTATTAGATATAGTTAAGTGTGTTTAAGCCATAAAATCAGTAGGTTGTTCTTTTAAATTTGTATTTTGTAAAAATCTCTTCTTGACAGTTAAAATTGGATCATGGTCATTTCTGAGTTTAATGTTGTTTTGGTTGTTGTTTTAGGCTTCATTAGTCATAATAAGTGATATCATAAGATCTGCAATCAGTTTTGTGGTTTATATTTAGGATTTGCTTTGTAAAGTTCTTAAACTGTCTAAGTAAGGTCTGTTTGGATTTGTCTGTTCAAAACATTGCAGGACTTGTTTGTGTTGTTTGTTTGGAGTGGTTTGAGTCACCTACACATCTAATAACTCATCTCAGTTATAAAAACCAGTGTTCATAAGCAAAAAGTCAAAATTAGCTTTTGATCAATTTTTGAGTTAACTGTTGGATTCTTCATGATCCAAGATCTTGACTTTGAGCTTATAAGTTGTTATTTTTGATCAAATCAGTATTATATCACCTTAAAACAACAAAATCAGTGAGTAGTTGTGAATCAAAGTTCATCTTGGTCAACTTTCTAGTTTAAATCAAAAAGTCAAATTTTCTTTAGGTCATTTTTGAATAAACTTTGGAATTTCATTGTGTGTTCAATAATAAGTTTTAGCTTAAAAGCCCTTAGGGTATTAAAGTCTAGTTGCTAAACAAAAATATAAAAATACTAGATCTCTTTGAATCAGCTTCTAAAGTGCTTAATTATTGGCTTATTTTGGGTACCTGTCTGAAAAGAGTGCCATGTGCACCAGTTACATAAGCCCAATCATAAGCTCACACAGAGCTTATTTGTTGTTCAAATCTTGTGATCCTTGGTTCTTTGGAAAGCCAACCTGGTCATCTTTAAGTCCCTAGCTTAAGTTTTCCTTTTCTAGCTTGTTTGCTAGGGCTGCAATAAGCCTAAACTTTGTCCCATTTTCTGTTTTTCAACCCAACAGTGATAAGTGCTTATTGTCTTTTTTCTAGCTTATCAGTGTGCTTGTCTTTGTATTTTAGCTTCATTTGAGTAGCATTAGCCCACTTGCATCTTATTTTGGATTATGTTTCAGCTGGTGAGCTTGTATTAGCTTATTCCATCAAATAAGCTCAAAAGCACAACTGTTTGCTCATAAGCTCCTCAAACAGCTTATTTATAGTTTGTAAAATTTTTGTCTTTGTTAAAGTTTCATAATATCAGTAGTAAAGTAGTTTTCAAAAAGAAAATCCAGAAAAAGATCAATAAAAAAATCAGTGATAGTGTTTATTTAATATTTCCTAGCTTTTTGATTTTTCTTTTTAGCTTATTAATAAGAAAATCTTGTTTTTCTATTTTTATTAGCTTTCTGTCTTCATATAGTATTTTTAGAAAAAGTTTCATATTTTTCTCTATCTTTTTAGTATTTATTATAATTTTAAATAGTTAAAAATAGTAATTAATTAGTAATAAATAATTAAAAAGTATAAAAAATATATATTCTGTTTTAAAATTAGTTTTATCATATTTTAGATTTTTCCAAGTTAAAATTTCATTTTTCCAGTTTTATTTTATATTTTCTAGTATTTAAGTGTATTTTAAATATTAATTAATTAGTAATAATTAGATAAAAAGTGTGAAAAATATATTTTTAATTTTAAAATTAGTTTTATAATAATTTAGATTTTTCTGAATCATAAGTTTATTTTTCTAGCCTTATTTTGTATTTTCTTCTATTTTAGAGTATTTATTAAATAGTTAAAATAGTTTTTAATAAATAATAATTAATTAAATAGTGTTAAAAATAATTTTCTTTTTCTAATAATTTTCTTTTATTTTTAGGATTCCAAAAATGTCATTTTCATATTTTTAGGTCTTTTATTTCTTAGATTTTACTTTTTATTTTGTACGTATACGTAGTTTTTAAACGTACGTATTTACGTTTCTTTTATCTGATTGTTGAGCTTTCTAGTTCTGTATTCCATTCCATTTCAATCAATCAGTAGTGTAATTTCTTAATCAAAACCTTTACAGATCACTATCCTTAGCGATCACTCTATCATCTGAGTTTGTTTTAACACACCATTGAGTCTCCGTGGGACTAAACGACCCGGGAATTCATTATATTCTTTGATCTTCATTGCATTCGTGCTTAAGCAGTTTTAAGCTTATTACGGTCGGCCATTCACAAGTGGCCGGCTTGAGTGATTTAGCTTGACTGTTTGGCACAGATCAATTCCCTATGTAATCGGTGATACTAGGTATCTGCTTACTCCACAACAGCTAAGTGCCTAACTTGCAAAGGAAGACAGGAGAAAGAAACTAGCTGAGGAAGAAAGAAAAAGCAGAGAAGCCCTGGTACAAGTTGTAGCTGAGGAAGCTGGAAACATTGGAATTGATCCCAAAAAGCTTAAAAAGGGTCAGGCTGGACAAAAGTTCAAAGATGCTCAGGCTGCTCAAATGGCTGCAATGAGGAAGAAGCTGGATGAAAAGAACAGGAAAGCTGCAGCCATCAGGCAGGAAAGGATTGACCACTACAATTGGTCAATGACAAGCAGAAGGCTGCATGAGAAGATCACAGATGTAAGAATCATCCCCAAGTCCAAACCACTGGCAATGAATGTCTACAGGGGGGATGATAAAAGGCATTTTGAGGTTCATGATCCCATGAAATTCACTGACTTTGGGATCACTGAACTCGACGAGCTTGGTCCAATCATTTCAAAGAAGCAGAATGCAGTGGTCAAGGAGCTGATGAAATCCCTGACCAAACGGTATGAAAGACTGAGGGAAGCACCAACACAACTTGTGATTCAGCCAGCTCTAACTGCACCACAAGGATCTCAGTCTCAGCCAGCCCAAAGCAAAAGAAAAAGGGTTGAATCTGAGCCTGAAATCAAAGTTCTTGGCCTGGAATGCAACAGGGAGCTACCAGAAGGAGTGAAGTTTGTAAACTGTCTTTGCATAGAAGAGCCTGAAAAAGGACTCTTCTTTATTGATGTCTATGGAAACCCAGCATTCCAAAGGTGGAGTGACATTGACCTTGCAGGAGTGTCTACTATGGAAAGTTATCTACCAGTGGCCTCTCAGATCCAAACTCTAGCAAACGTCAGGTTCTGCAATGACTTGAATGCTAAGATAAGAGAGCACCCTGACAAAGAAACACTCCTCAAGAAGAAATCAAAGCTTGAAGCACTGGGAATCCATCTTGAGTAATATCTTTTGTTTTATCTTTTGTACTAGTGATAGGAATTATGTAATTTGATCAATAAACTATGTATTTTTTGTTAAAATGTTCAGTGTTCTTTATTATGTTCATTAGTACATTCAGTGTAAGAAAAAGCCATTTGCTCACTTACACTGATCAAACACTTAGGCTATTTATATATCCAAATAGGGGGAGACTGTTGGGTTCAGTAAATACCCAAACCCCTTAAGTCTAGGATTTGAATAGAAAATATCCTAAGTGTTGTCCTTTAAACACTAAGAAGTCACTCAGCGCATAGTCTCTCAGTGAGCTATCTTCGGGATACTCAGTAAGAGACAAAGAAGAAGTCTCTCCACTCAGTAAGGCAGAACTTAAGGGGTGAAGACTGAGTCAAGAATAAGATGGTGGATTCAGTGAGTGATGACAATAACTCACTGAATCCCGAAACTCCTCACCAACTATTACACTGAAGAAAAACTGAAGTTGAAGACTGAAGGCAATGAAGACTGAAGAAAGAGCGGGACAAGGCGGGATAAGTTTGAATAGATAAGACTAAGTCCTTATCAACCAAAGTCAACTTTCCCTAAATGGTTAACTATCAGGCTCAGTGTCATCACTGACTAGAAGAAAGCATCCTTGTTACTTACCCAATATAACCTTTGTAAACAGAGACAAAATACATCAGTATTTTGTCTTCTGTAACCTGTCAGTTTGTCCTCTAGGAAAGAGTTAAAAACCATACTTGTATAAATAGCATAAGAGTTGGAGTGGAAGATTTTAAGCTTGTGAACTAATTGTAAAACACACACACAAAATCCATCTTTCACTCCTCTAAATACAACTCTGTCCCAGAGATAGCTCAATGGTTCCTTGTAGTTGTGCTCAGACTTAGCTTGAGCTTAGTGAGGAGTTATTACACTTTGTCATTTCAATCCCAAGTACTATTTCGCAAGTACTTGGGTAATGTATTCATTTTGATTTGATTCTAATAAAGAATATTATGTTGAAAATTATTCAGTGTGTTTTTACTTGCATTATTTTCAGTCATTACTCACAATCTATTTCCTTAATGCTTTAAACTGATTTATACGATTGTGAAACGGGAATAACAACATAAATCAATGAAGAAGATGAGTGTCAGTCATATCATGACTATCGCCAGAGAAAAGATTATAGGGTTTCAAAATATTTACAACTTTTAGGAGCATGTGCATGGCACATGACAATTTTTAGATATAGCGTCCTTTTTCAACTGCCATGTATGATTCTAACGTTGGGTAAACTGAGAAAGGCTCTCTTTGAAATATTTCATTCTGTGTGTTTCTTAATTTTTTTTAAAGAATCAAAAGAATGGAAAGAGAATCAATTTTTGATTACTCATTTCTATTCTTGACACAAATAAACACGAAAAACCTTTCTCATTCTCTTTCTCTCTATTTCATTCCATCGTACCAAACATCCCCTTACTTCATTTCCCTTTTCTAGTCTCTTTAATTTATCTTTTAGTTCAAAAACTTCTTTTTCTAAAAGTTCATTGCACGGCTAAGTCGAAAAAACGCATGCTGACGAACGGTATCCTCCTCAATTAGTTTCTCAACTAAAGCTATGATTTCATCGATGGTATGCGGAAGCAAACAACCCATATCAGATTTTTTGTAGGGATTAAATATGAAGTTATGTAAAGTTTATAGGATATTTATAGGAAAAAATGAGGTATTTTTAAGTAAATTTTTTTTTTTTCTTTTTTTTTTTTTTAAGTGAGAAATGGATATATTTAATTTGAGTCCCACCATTACACGGTAACCAAAAGGTGAAAGACTCATCTTTGGACCTCCTTCCCGATCACTCACGCCACCCTCCCAACCCGTCTTGTTGTGTGAATGTGCTTCCTAACCCCTCACGCTACCAGTGTTGGGGGTTGGCCTAATAATGACTATTTAATAAAATTTTGTGTATAGTTACATATTAGCATGTCAGCTCGTTTAGATTCAAAAGAGCCTCATTATTTTAGTTAACACTTGACACTAGTTCTTTAATCATTTCATATTCTCATCATCTCAAAGAGGTGATGATAGCGATATGAGCTGACAATAATATATATTGCTATAAAGAAATATCTTGCTTGGAATTGTAAAGTGTGCGCGCAATATAACTATATCTATATAAACGGAAAAAAAATGAGAAAAACGAACAAGCTAGAATCCATAGAAAATATTGCATCTAGCTATAATCGATATCGAGTATACGAGTGGTTTAACAAATGAATATAGGATATAAACCGGAAATAGTCGCAGGTTTTTACGTTATGGTTAAAATACAAATATGTTATCAAACTTTGCAAAAATGTTCGTCTAAGTTGGTGAACTTTATTTTTGTTCATCAAAATTACTAAATTTTGAGAGTTGTTTGTCCAAGTAACTAAATGTTTGAAAATTGTTCATTTCAGTCGCTACGAAAAATGGCAACCGGTTGATAACCAATGGCGAAGGATACTGTTAGGTCACCATGTTTGTAACACAAGCATCAATATAAGAAATAGGAAAGAAGTGATCGGATGAACACTTAACCAAAACACACGTACGAAATATGGAATGATTATGCTTAGAGTGAAATAGAAAAGTGAACAACCAACTCTCAAATGAGAGTTACAAAGGTATTTATAGGGAAGGAGCTAGGGCAACACTCAAGCTCCATTCCTTTCCTTATTGGGCTTGGGCCAAGGCTTATGGGGTTTCTACATAAGCCTTGCCTTAAGTACTAACATAAAATCCTAATTAAGCTAACTATTACATATTAATTACTAACACTTGTAATCTTGTTTAGGAGTGATTTCAACAATCTCCCCCTAAGTGTTGATGATTAATAATTAAAGTGAACTTTAAACGTTGAAGGTGCTGATGTAATAGTAGCTTTGACGTCTTCTGACATTCTTCTTTCTTGTGAGAAGAAGTGTCTTGATTCCAACAATCTCCCCAGTGTAGGGATCTTGTTTACTTTTAAGTTTTGCAGCTTTGTCATCTTCATTATCTTTGTTCTTTGATCTTTGTTCTTTGAGGTGGTAGTGATAGTATGTTGTGGTTATCTGCATTTGGTCCGCTTCGTTGCTCCAGTGTCTCCACGTCTTTCTCCAACATGCTCACACGCTCATATGACAGTGAATTCCATATGTGAAGTAGTTCTCGAGTCTTTATAACGTTGTAGATTCTTAGATTTGATGAAGAATCATTATGACTTTGTGTTGCCTTTGATATTGAGAGAACATCTTTTGTGATGTAGTTGGTATGAGCATGTAAAGAATCTGCACGATCTTTTCCACCCGCGAGCATCCATAAGAAGAAAACATAAAACATGGGTTAGAAATAATCCAGCGCTTACAAGTTTGAACTTCGAGTGTGTTAACAGCATAGTGTGAAAACATGACTCTAATTCTTACAAAGGTTGTTCCTGAACTGGATTCCCACAAGTGAGATAACGCGATTACTGTAGACCGTTTGAGACACACTAAGCGTAACCCACAAGGAGTTACCGAAGTGACCTGCTGTCAGGGCTGTTTGATGTTGACCCTGGCAGGAGTTTCCATTCAATCACTGAGGATCACATGAGTGAACCTCTCATAATTGTTCTCGACAGATTGCTAGGATCTGTGTAGGACTCGATAAGGTATCACTTGCGTTCTTATTGTTGAACGACAAGTGATGAAATGTCAAGTGTACCTAAGAGATCTTTTGATGAATCTCGTGGCTCTAGACTCAATAGTGCACTTTGGTTTTCCTGAGCGGAGACTAGGGAGAGGGTCTCCTTCTTCAATACCAGCAATCTTTAAGAGAAAGCCGATAGTTTACGTAGCGTTCCCTGTGAGAATGAAACAAGCATCTGTTGAGAGAGACTTGAGTGGCTAAGAAGGTTTAGTGCATGCGTCACTGGGTCCATGACGACTTTGATCTTCAATACCGGTGTCATCAAGTGACCACCAGTAGCATATGAATTGAACCCGGTGTCTGCCCTAAGTTGAATAATCTGGAGGGCTATTTCTTTTCACCCTTTTCTTTACTTTTCTTTTTAATTCTTCAACTCCTTCTTTCTCCGATTCTCATTTTCTCCTTTTTATAATCATACCTAAGTACTTCTAACTTCTAACTATTGGTGGTGTCCTTGGATAGATCCCTCCGGCTCTGGTGGATCATAGGATGGTTATTCCTAACCTTAGTCACCTTATAACTCCATGACTAACCTAAGTTGCCGTAAACCATTTTCATGAAAGTCTCCCAAAGTGGTTATGAATAAAAGCATTTTGTACCACTGAAAGAGTTTTATATTTTGCAGAAATACTCCCCCTCAACACGTGCTTAAGTATTTTGACAGAAATCTGCAAGGTAAGAGAAGAGCGCGCACTTTTGAATTGATCAACTCAAGATAGACAATTCCCTGCGAGACACGGTTACATCACTGACTATGTCAGCTTGAAGTTGTAAACACTCCTTGGTGAGGAGGTTTGACCCGTCAAGGTTCATGTCTACAAAGAGTTTCTCGAATGGTACATTCTACTGGGACAAGTCCTTTGCGAGACACGTTTACATTACTAGCGAACTAGCTTGAAATTATTACTCGTCTCGGACAAGTCTTTTCGAGTTCCTAACATTTAAGAGCTCGTCAATTCATTGATTAAGTCTTTATCACGACTATTCAATAGAAATTCACAATATATTTCTTATCACATAATTTTTCTCCCACTTAAAAATGGCATATAAATGTTATTTTTGACGAAAATTTGATATTGAGTATGACCATTTCGAGTTTTGTGGGAAGGTTACCACGAAGAATAATTTGTGAACAAAGTGTTAAGCAAATACTCCCTCTCAATAAGTGATGTAAACTTTTGAGGTTTTGAAAACATGAGGGGAAGTACTTGTTCTTTTGAGCAAAACTTTGAAAAGTGAAAGTTTTGATAAATTTTACTCAAAAGTAAGAAGCTTTCGCTCCTTTTATAAGGATTGTGGCACTGAAGCGTACCACAGGGTCCTTTCATGACAAGTACGGGTTGTACACTGTTATGTGTGCACAAGCCATAGTCAGAAATAAATCACACATCCAAATAATGATAAGGAAATAGAATAAGGGGTACCAGGAGTATTAGGTATTCCAGTAATAACTCCAGGAATGCGGTATGGACGTTGGTAGCCTGTGAGAGATACGCTTGGACGACCACCTACGAAACTCTCCAACGTTCTTATCTGATCCCGTCTGAACAACCTTTCATCAATCCGAGTGATGATCTTCTTTACATCCCTCTTATCCCTTGAATTCCATCTCTTCGGTGACCCTATGTCGTCATGGATTTCCTTTAACCTGTATGCTAACCCGTCCCGAACCTTCTTTAATGTGTGATCCCCAAACTTATGAAGCTCTTTGCACGCCATGAAGCAATTGTGGTGTAGTTCACTACGGTAGACTACCCCAAATGGTTTCTTGATGAAGGTGTACTGAGCAAGTTGGTTTATGTCGGGAAGGTCTAGTTGTGGTTTTGTGAGATTAATACGCTTCTGGTATGATTCCACGGCAAGTTGAATATCTTCTACACGTTCTCGGATCACGATGTTGCGGATGAATATGAGCAATGACTTGATGTACTCGCGTTGGATACTTGTAGAGAAATGTCGCATTCGTCCTTGTACCTTGGCAAGATACATATCTTCAATGTCATTTAGAGACAATCTCTGAAAATCCGCTTCTGAAAAATCATATTCCTCTTCGTCTTGTTGTTTGAACACTATTTTCTATAGGAATGTGTAGTCCCACTTTGACGACAGGGTAACATGTTGAATTGCAACGGTCCGTTTGTCACTGAACACTTCCTTTTTCGACTTAAGAACCTGGCAGCTTTTGTAGTAGATTCTTCTTCGTTCTGGCCAATGATGAATCCCATACAGTGCATCGAGGTCATATTTTTCGACATTGTCGGCAAACATTCTTGTGGCTTCTTCCTCGATGGCTATGCTGTTGGAGTATATTGCTGTCGGGAAAGGGAAGGTAAGTGATGTAGCGTATTTTTTGGTAACATCGCTACCGTGTAGAAGAAAATCCATGCCGTTGTTGAAGAAATAGCGGTATGGAATCTTGGGTTGATCCGGTCGGCCAATGGTAGGTAGAGGTTTGGTCCAGTCAGTGTAATATGGAGCCTTATCTTGTCTAGTGAAGTCAATGTTGGATTCAGGATTGAGCCAATCAATGTTGTTAGACATGGCTCGTGCAATGTTGTCGAGATGATATTCAACTTCGATTGCACTGTCTGAGCTGTCTTTAAGTAGTTGAAATGCTGCATTCTTGATTCGCCTCAATTCTACTTTGGTCATTTTCTTCACTTTGAACTTTTCCTGTATAAGCTTCACATGCTCCATTGTGCGACCATCTACCATTTCTTGACCTTCCGGTAATTGAGGGGTAGCATCAACAAGTTTAGAAAACTAGTCATATTCGTCAATGTCATCTTCATTAAGCCATGACACTACTTCGATCTTTTTCTTCTTCTTAGGCTTTAGTGATGATGCTGGTTTCTTTGTTGATGTAGAAGAAGTAGGTTGTTGTTGGGGCTCAGGAATTTCTTCATCGTCACCATCAAGGTATTAAAAGTGATCACTGGTTTTCTCTGTTTGTGGTGGTGACTCAGAGTCCTGAGGTTTATCAGTAGGAGGAGACCGTTGTGGAGATCTTCTTTGGGTGGAGGTCCTTGGGGGTGGTGGAGGCATAGAGGATGATTCACCAGTTTTCTTCTTGCGTTTCGCCTCAAAGTCCTTATCCGCATCATCATCGTCTCTTGGACGCTTAGCCGTTTCAGCTGCCGTTTTGCAAGAAGTTTTGAGTTGAAATTCCAGTAATGCCTCAAAAAGTTTAGCTTCGTCAGAAGTAAACATTGTAGATTGTTTAGACATTTGTACGACCAGCTTGGAAATCAATTCTGCATCGGAGACAACCGTAGGCTCACTTGGTTTGATTTGTATAGTTACCAGAGTAGCTTGTATTGTTTGCTTGACCAATTGCATGAGGTGTGGATAAAGTTTTCTGGTGAACATCTCTCTTGTCACTCCAGGGACGGTGTCGAGAAGAAACTTGTGAGTATATTCTCGGATTGTCTTTACAATTTCCCCTTGGATATCTCTGTTAAGAAATTGTTGGATTTGTTCCCTTTCATCTGAAAACTCGTTCGCCATGTCTTGAATTTGATTGACTCTGTCTGCAAGCTGATTCAGTTTCCTGTTAACAACGTTGCGCTTCCTTGCTTGTCTGACAGCTTTTACAATCTTTGTCTTAGCACGTGATGTCCAAGTATCGGTCGGTTTCTTTACCGATTTGGATGCGGATCTGGTGGTGGCTTTGGATGGTGGTGGAGAAGAGTGAGAAGATGAGTCTGACGATGATGATTCATGAGGAGATTCAGGGTCCTTAGGTGGCTCAGAAGTTTGTTCCTTGCTATGTGCGGGACTATCTAGAAGATAATCATCGGCTTCCATTTCAGCTTTAGCCTTTTCTTCCGCCTTGATCCTTGCCTCTTCATCTGCTTGAGCTTGAGCATATTTTACTGCTTTTTCTTTAGCTACAGCCTCAGCATCTTCATCAGTAATTTTCTCAATCTTCTCCTTCTTCTTTTCAGGTTCCTCAAAGTCAAATATGATCTTATCCTCTAGTTGCTTTTGTTGTGATTCGTGGGTGGTGGTACCAGTTTCCTTATCGGGTTGATTAACCGCATCGGAAAATGGTGTGGTTAGAGCACCACGACTTGACCCTCCAGGGCCACGAGTTTGTTGAAGGTTGATCTCCTTAGCAACATGTTGAAGTCTGAGATTCTTCAATTTCTTTCTGTAATCTTTGTCTTCATCCTGTGGCTCTTCATCTGAGTTCTCTTCTTCCTGCTCTTGCACTGGAGATTTCCCTTTATCAGTTTTGGGACTGAGAGGTTTTGTAATTCTTAGTGTATCATCTGTTGCAGATTCTGAGTAGGTAACCTCTTCATCTGATTCAGTGTCCTCTGAGTCCTCGTCCATCATTTTGGGTTCAGGTTTAGGAATAGAGATATCAACCTTCGATGGAACTTTCCTTTTGAGGGTATGAGTCCTTTTTGGATACTTTCGGGTACTCTCAGTGCTCGCAACACTTCCAGCACTGCCTCTCCTGGTCTTCCTACCAGGTGTACCAAAAGACTTTTCATCAATGAACCCCACTTTGCCTGATTCAACTGCTACCAGATACTGTTTGTATGATTGAAGTCCCTTGATAGCAGCTGTAAGAAGGCAATCTGGTAATACCGCACCTTGTTTCTTCGTTGTTGAGTCCTTAAATCTGACAACATTGAGTGTGGGCTCAAGCAACACGGAGTGATGGTTGGGGTGTCATCAAGTCTCAAGGGAATATCTGGTTATTCCCTAGAATCCTTTGGATCAACAGTTTTGTGTATCTGATATAAGGGATCTTGGTGCCAGGCTTTTTAAGATAAGACATCATGTCGTCCCATATCAGAGCTGCAAATTTGATGTGTTTCATGTTGACCATGCCCCAAAAGATTTGTAGTTCCATGAGCTTCGGATGCTCAAAACCACTGTCACGTCTAGAAACTGATTTGGCAATCATGATGTAGAGGGTTCTCCATGGCTGGGGGATGTTCTTAAGATCAACTGATGAGTGTTTTGTGATGATCCCAGCAGCTTCATCATAGGCGATGTCTAGCATGAACTGGAGAGTGACTTCTTCCGAAGGAGAAGCAACATATTCACCAGGCTGGATGTTTGGAAGAAGAAGAAGAATAGCCCTTAAGTCAGCTGGAGTGATGGTGACTTGTTTATCGTTGAGTGTTACTGTCACAACATCTTGACCTTTGACCTTCTGCATGGTATGCCAGAATTGGTGAATATAAATCACCGGCACATTTGCAGAATTAGTGAGCATATTCTTGTAAGGATGAGTCTTCAGAATATCCACAACAATTTGACACGAAGACTCAGAACACGTGAAGTTATCAAAATCGACTCTGAGATTGTTCTTCCCAATCTTCATCTGGTAACCGGTGGGGAAGATGTCTTCCATTGTGAGAGCATTCGGTGCCATTATGACGTCCATATTGTGATCTGAAAGATATTGAGCCAAAAGAACCAATATATCGAAAGACATTACGTTAGTCAAAAGTTGATTTTATTGACCAATTATTGAATATGTTATGTTGATGAATGTTACGAGTCCAACGTCACTTGTATGTCCAATAGTCCAAAGTAGTCGTGATAAGTTTCGTGAATTTATTAGTTTTGAATTTCAAAGTCTAAATCTTCACACATTTTCACAACATATTAACCATTTAAGCTTATTAGTGACATTTTGGTTACGTGACGTTATGATTTATTTATTTACAAGTTTGTATGCGCAACAATTCATAATTATGGTTAAAATTAGGCTTAAGCGTAGGAATTGCAAGCTTATGCGTAAACAGTAGACCATACGCATAGGCATAAGCTTATGCGTAGGAACTTAACTTACGCGTAAGAAATGTTACGCATAGGAAAAGGGCCCTTAGCATAAGGCTTACGCGTAAGCGTATGTTGGAGCTTACGCGTAAGGTTTACTCGTAAGAGTGAACCTTATGCATAACACTCAAGTTTACGCATATCCTTCACAAGATATGCGTAGTCCCATGTAGAACCTTACGCGTAAAGGTTACGCGTAAGGCAATCCTTATGCGTAGAAATCCATGGTTAACCTTGATTCTGAATTTTTCACGCGTAATAACCTAAAACAGATAGATCATAACCCATTCATTAACATATTATCCAATCCTCTTTAATTTTCACATGAACTCAGTTTACGCGTAAAGACTGCTTATGCGTAAAAACTAAACCCTAAGCATTCAATTTTTACGAATAAGAGTTTTAGCCATAGGAATTGCACCAAACGTTTTATGTGATGCCTTAGAGGTTATATGATTATGCTGTAGCAAGTTTTAACACCTAAAACCTCTTGAATCAAAAGTACCCAATTCATATGAACATAAACCCTAATTCTTAATTTTCACAAAATTAATGTTTCTGGGATCAATTCAAGAGTGGTATTGGTTAATTAACAATGTTCCAATCATCATACAACAAACTAATTTTACAGAAACACTCCCAAATGAAAACGCCCAAATCCACGCATAAGCCCTAATTCTTGAATAATGATTGAAAACGTTTTTTGATGTTGAAAATGTTTATAACACTTGTTTTTAAACGTTTTGACACACAACTTTACATCATAAACATCCAATGATGATTTTGTGTTCATACGCATACGCGTAGAACAAAAAATCATCCCAAACACAAAATCAAACCGTTGGATTTGTTTGAAAATCAAAACCAATGTTTAGAAATGCATAAAAATCATTAAACCACTTACAAAGGTGAAGATTAAAGCACGGATAGAGGTTTCAATCTTATGCGTGGATTATGGTTGGTGGGTAATAAATGTTAGAAGTAAATGAATGTGTATGGTAGTTGAGGTGGTTTTGTTAATTTTAGTTTAAGCTTTTGACAAAAATAGTCCCTCCACCTCAACCATTTTCATTCTTAGCCCATAACTTCCAATTTTGGTTACGCAAAGTATGGTATTTGGAAAGAAACATGACGACACTCCCCTTTGACTTAAGAAATAATGAAATTTTACAAATTTGAGTCCGGGGAGTGTCAATAAACCAGAAATGTGACCACCATTATCAAAGACACAACCGGAATAAGGTAACATGCAAGTACAATGGGAAACTGTCCCAGTACGATGCCTTGAAGCCCCTTAATGGGAAACTGGATGGTTAGGCTGGGGGTTGTTATTCTCTTCGTGAGATGATTCGAACTCGGGTCGAGAGACTTGGTGGCATGCAAGATACTCCACTGCACCAAACTGCCATTCAAAAAAAAAAAAAAAAAAACATGCAAGTACAAGGTTTACTATGTCCCCCTCAACACTTGATCGAGAAAATATAGAATTTTGAAAGAGTAAAGTGTTGACGGAATTTTTGTACTTGCCATGTTTGTAAGAAATTAGATAGGAGAATATTTTTGAATTTTATCATATTTTATATTTTTGTATTTTGTTTTTGAAAAATATTTACAAAAAAAGGTTTTGGTATTTGACTGGTTTTAAGATTGTTTTAAAAGTTCATCCAGTTCCTTTGGAGTCAAACACCTCATACCAATCCGGTGGACCAACTCAGTAAACCTAGCAGGAGCTAAGGCTTTGGTGAGAAGGTCTGCCAATTGGTATTCAGTACCCACAAAATATAATTCAACGGTACCCTTTTCCACATGCTCCTTGATGAAATGATATCGAAGATCGATGTGCTTTGATTTCGAATTTTGAACAGAGTTGCACAAGATTGCAATAGCACTTCGATTGTCGCAGTACATCGGGATTTTGTCAAATACGTAACCATAGTCTTTGAGTTGTGTTCTCATCCAAATGACTTGAGCACAACACGCCGACATGGCTACATATTCTGCTTCAGTTGAGGACAGAGATGTACAATCCTGCTTCTTCGATTGCCATGACACCAGTTTATCACCAAGAAATTGTGAAGCTCCTGAAGTACTTTTCCGAGAATCTAAGCAACCTGCGTGATCAGTGTCTGAAAAAGCTATTAGTTCAAAACCAGAATCCTTCGGATACCAGATTCCCAAGTTAATGGTTCCCTTGATGTATTGGAGGATTCTTTTAGCCTCAGAGAGGTGATTTTCAGTAGGTCTTGACTGATAACGGGAGTAAAGATATACAGCAAATACAATGTCAGGCCTACTGGCTGTTAGATACATGAGAGACCCAATAATACTTCGGTATTTGGTAGGGTCAACCAATTTCCCATGCAAATCAGCATCCAGTTTCTTAGTATGTGCCATTGGTGTGGCATAGGTGTCACAGGTTTACATTCCATGTTTGTTTAAAATTTCAAGGGCATATTTGGACTGACTCAGAAAAATACCACGGGGTGATTGATGAACTTGCAGTCCTAGAAAGAATGTAAGTTCACCCATCATGGGCATTTCAAAATGTTTTTTCATTAGTTTTGAAAAAGTGTTTGAGTACTTTAGATGTGTTGACCCAAAAATGATGTCATCAACATAAATTTGAACGATTAAAATGTGTTCCCCGTGATATTGTATGAAAAGTGTTGGGTCGACCGATCCTTTAGAGAAATTATTGGCAATAAGAAAGGATGATAACTTATCATACCACGCCCGAGGGGCTTGTTTGAGACCATAGAGAGCCTTGTTTAGTTTGTAGACGTGATTAGGGAACTCTGGATCAACAAATCCTTCTGTCTGACTAACATAAACAGTTTCTTTCAGTTGTCTGTTTAGAAAAGCTATTTTGACGTCCATCTGAAAGATCGTGATGTTCATGTGAGCTGCGAATGCCAGAAAGATCCGAACAGCCTCAAGTCTAGCAACTGGTGCGAATGATTCCTCGTAGTCGATCCCTTCTTCTTGTGTATAACCGTTAGCCACCAGACGTGACTTATTTCTGATAACCGTACCTTCAGCATCAAACTTGTTTTTCCAAATCCATTTTAGACTAATAACATAGACCCCTGTTGGTTTTTCAACCAATTCCCATACTTCAATATGTTTAAACTAATTAAGTTCTTCTTGCATGGATTCAATCCATTTGTCGTAAGTCATTGCTTCTTTAATGTTTTTGGGTTCAGATTGACAAACGGTGAGTGCATAAATGCAATGTTCACCGTCAGTCTGAAGGCGTTTTCTAGTTACGACTGGTTGATTCGGGTTTCCAATGATGTTAACAAGAGGATGGTCTTTAGTCCAACGATGTGTGGAGGGTTGATGTTGATATACATTGTGCAGATTGGGAGGATTCAAATGGCTTGTAAATGATTCCGCAACATCAGAAGTGGCAGTTTCATTAGAAAACGGATTGAAGAACGCATTGGGATCAAAATCTGCAGGTTGTGGTACTTCTTGGTTCAGAAAATCATCAGCTGGTTCAACGTTATTGGATGCGGTTTGTTCAGCTGTTGTTGTAGAGTCAATTGGAGGTGCTTCTTCAACAGTTGTTGTTGTAGCAGGTGTATCAGGTATTGGATTATGATCAGGTTGAGCAGCGGAAACATTTGATACATCTGGAGCACGTTCATCAATATCATCACTAAACAAAGGAGCAAATAGCTGTTCCATTTGACGTCGAGTAAGTTGTAAAAAAGTAGGTTCAGCTGATGATGGGGTTTGGGGGAAGTTTAGACGGTTATGACCGGGTTCCAAGTTGTTATGCTCAGAAGCCATTTTAGTAAGCTCATCGAAATTGGCATGAATCGTTTCCATAATCTCCCTTGTACGACGATTCCAGATCCGGTAACCCTTTGTGTAAGCTATTGGATTTCACATACACATCAAACCATGAACACAAGGTGGCGTATAAGATGATGTTTAGAGAGAGAAAGTTAGAGGTTTGGGAACTTTAGTGAGAGAAAGAAAAATCTTATTATGAGCTCCAACTCTCTACCTTGGAAGGTAGAGAGTATTTATAGTCTTACAATAAAACGCCACACAACGGGCTGTAGATCAGGCATACAGTGGGTAAAGACCCGTCCGTCCTCCACGGTGTTACTAAACTAAATACTACTTAACTTAAAATAACTACGACTACGAGCTTTCTAACGATTACATATACTTGAGGCGACCGACTCTTTAATACCTGGAATTTCTAATTCCTAACAATCTCCCCCTAATGGAGGTCACCTCAAACATAGACTAAACTTACATTGAATACAAATAGATATTACATTAACAATTGTTCTTGCATTCTTGATGTAGTACATTGCTCCGAAGCTCGTAGTCATTGATTCTTCTCATTGCATGTTTGGATAATCCAAGTGGAGGTATTTTACTGATCCACGTGATAATAATTTTGAGCCAGCTTTTGAGATAATCAACTAACAAAAAATCTCTGAGACATCCATTGTGGTGTTGGTATTATGTGATGGTGTAACTTTCGGACCGACATGCTCACATTCTGGATCATGAAATCTTCTCATCAGAGTAGCGGAAGCTTTCGTTGATTCATGATATTGGCAGCAACGTAGCAGAAGCATGGAGTGAAAAAATCAGAGTCATTGATGCAGTAATCGTGATTTCTTTTGAGATGAAAGTGTTAAGTGAGCATGCGGCTATGGATTGACCGCTTCATTCTGATCAGCTGCAAACGTAGGACGTACCTGCATACAACAGTTAGCAATAAATCGCACGAAAGTGTCTTTGATCACTTTCGTTGAATTGAGGTACACGGCCCACGGATCCCCGTTGATCAGTACAAGTACTGCCTGTGATCAGGTATAATTCCGAAGAATTTCCTTGACAGGGTTTCGCAGCTGCTCTAGCTGTTCTCAAACTGGAACGTCTCAAAAAAGACAACACGGAGTGAGTGAACCAGCGAATAGAAATTCACTGATTGATGAAAAGATATTTGAAAAACAATCGCGTATTACTAAATAGAAATTGTTTTTGCAATACAACGAAGGTTTTAATGAACATCAATTATCAATCATAAAACACCTTTTGATTTGAAATATCCGTACACAGTCGATTTGCTAAAGAAAAGAGTTTTTAAGCACAACAACCGGTTTTTCAAAGGTATCCGTCAATCCATAACCTGAACCAGGATTGATTCAAAAGATTGAATCGCCCCATTGTTTCTGTTCAGTTGTCACATGGTTGATCTATTTGATAGATCTCACATGCCACCCACCAGGAGCTTGTTAGATGTTGGCTCCAGAAGGCTTTCCATCTTCATTGTGAATATGTTTGCATATCACTCAGATGTTCTGGCAATACCACAAGGATAATGCGTAGGACTCAAGATATAATCTCTCTTTCCAAATTGTGTGAAACAGAGAGTCTTCATTGAAAGTGTCCTAATGAGATTTATTGATGATCTCGTGGCTCTAGACTCAATATGTGCATATTTGGTTCCTGTGCCGGAGACTAGGGAGAGGGTCTCCTTCTTCAATATCAACAATCTCTAAGAGAAATTCGATAGATTATGTAGGTTCCCCGTGAGAATGAAACAAGCCCTTATAAGAGGAACTTGAGTGGTTTGGGAAGTTGTAGTGCAGAGCGTCACTGGGTCCATGACGTCTTGTCTTCAATACCGATGTTACCATTAGTAGCATATGAATTGTACCCGGTTTCTGCCCTATGGTTGAATAAATGGAGGGCTATTTCTTTTCACCCTTTTCTCATTCAATTCTTTTTCATTCTTCAACCCCTTCAGTGCTTACCGAGACTTCATAGCTAGAACCTTGTTGGGTTTATTCCAGTACTAGCTCTGTCTCAGTCCGCACTCTTCCCATATCTCATTTTTCTCCTTTTATCATCATACCTAAGGACTTCTACACTAACTAGTGGATTGTCCCTGGGTAGATCCCTCCGGTTCTGGCGGATCATGGGAACAAAAACCTAACCTTATCATCCTTATATCACCTTACATAAAGTAAATTTGGTCGATCTATTTGGTATTGTTCATCTGCCATTTGAACCAATTGAAAACCATTTGAAAATCAATCCAGATACTTGTGATATATTATCAAAGTATTTTGTACCTAAATTGTTTTTGATATTTTTAGAACAAGAGCTCCCCCTCAATATGTGCATCAAGTGATTGAAATCGTTTTGCACACGGAGGCAAGAGAGAGATTTAACTTCTTTGAATTCTATTTTCTAAAAGATATCAATCATCACTTCCCTAATCAAAACAAGTAGATAAAGCATTTTCGGGAAGGATGAGGTTTTCACAATTTTGCTCCCCCTCAATATGTGCATCAAGGTTTGAAGAGATTTTTGCACATACTAGAGGGAACATGCACATTGATATAAATTGATCACGTTTAGGATCTTTGTGGTTTAAGATAAATGCTCCCCCTCAACATGTGCATGGAAAATTTGAAAATTTGAAATCGTTTGGCACATGTGGGAAGGAGAGCTTGTACATCCTTATAAAACCATTTACCGAATTATCAGTTTAAATCCAATATAAATCACAAATTCTCCCCCGATCACAATTATCAAATCATTTGAGATTTGTGATCTCTTGTAGATTTAAATTGATTTTGAAAGCTTTTAAGGAGAATTGTGACTTGATTATGAAAGCGTTTTAACTGATAAGGATCGGATATTAAGACTTTAAAACTCCATTGATTAAACATGCATGAATATCTTTTGAAAACAATTGAATGACAAATAACTTTTTAATTTAATTGAAATCATTCTCCCCCTCAAACAATGACATAGGTTGTTGTTTGAGAGATAGATATTTTGACAAATAAGTCCAGATGATTATCAAAAATAGAGTTTGAGTTATTTTTAAAAAAACAGTTAGTTTTCAGCAGATAAATGTTTAAAGAATCAGAGCATGGAATTTTGAAAACATGATAAAGTATGGCACTGTTCTTTCTTTGAAAAGCGGGTTACTGCCTGAAATGACAATAAACCATTGTTTCTCTCTCTCCCAAAAATAATTTTTGATTTTTTTTTTTTTTTAAGAATTCGAACAACATCTAAAATCCCGTGTCATTCTTTGAATGACAGCACAAAGACCGTAGATATTATCGAACCGAGAAAAAAACATGACAAATTGACAATAATTTTTGAAGATTTTTGAATTTTTCAGATTTTTATGGATTTTGAAAGTTTTATAATTTTCTATTTGATTTTTGAGAGTTTTATAATTTTGTATTTTGTTTTTCGAATAAATATTTACAAGAGATAGATGAAGATAGACCTTTACTCCTCGTCTTCCTCCTGAAGACGTTTGAGTGTTTCTGGTTGAAGGCTTTTCAAGCCAAGACGTGGAAGAATAAACTCAAAACGTTCTCTTGGAAGAGCTTTGGTGAAGACGTCTGCTAACTGGTATTCAGTCCTTACAAAATAGAGTTCCACTACACCTTTTTCCACTTGTTCCCTATTGAAATGATGTCGAATGTCAATGTGCTTTGCTCTTTAGTGTTGTACGTTGTTGCATGAGAGAGCAATAGCACTTTTATTATCACAGTATAGAGGGATTTTGTTAAATTCAAAGCCATAGTCAGATAATTGGGATCTCATCCATAGGATTTGAGCACAACAAGATGACATGGCTATGTATTCAGCCTCTGTAGAGGAAATAGAAGTACTCATTTGCTTCTTTGAAGACCAGCTCATAAGCTTATCACCCAAAAACTGAGCACCTCCGAACGTACTTCGACGAGTATCTTGACACCCTGCATGATCTGCATCTGCATATGCTGTTAGTGACATACTGGTGTCTTTCGGGTACCAAAGTCCCATATTGATGGTTCCTTGGAGATACCGAAAGACCCGTTTAACCGCTTCAAGGTGCTTTTTAGTAGGCTTAGCCTGGTAGCTAGCACACATGCAAACAGCGAACAAGATGTCTGGTCTACTAGCTGTGAGGTACATCAGGGATCCAATCATACTACGATATTTTGTTTGGTCTACCATGATCCCTGAGAGGTCCTCATCTAGTTTAGTTCGTTCAATCATGGGAGTGTCAACAGGGTCACTTGAATCAAATCCAAATTTCTTTAAAATCTCATTTGCATATTTAGATTGATTTATGAAGATGCCTCCGGGACTTTGTGAAATTTGTAATCCCAAGAAAAATGACATTTGTCCCATCATTGACATTTGAAATTTTGAACTCATTTCATTTGAAAAACGGTCACACTCATTGGGGTCAGTCGAGGCAAAAATGATATCATCAACATAAATTTGAACATGAATTAAATGTTTGCCTGACTTTCTGGTGAACAATGTTGGATCAACTACTCCTTTGCTGAATCCGGTAGATAGAAGAAACTTTGATAGTGTATCATACCATGCCCTTGAAGCTTGCTTTAAACCATAAAGAGCCTTCTTCAAACGATAAACGTAGGTAGTGTGCTCAGGATTCACAAAGCCTTCAGGTTGGCTGACATAGACGACTTCTTTAAGATCTCCGTTCAGGAATGTCGTCTTCATGTCCATTTGATAGACTACCATGTTCTTACTAGCAGCATTAGCCAAAAAGATTCTGATTGCCTCGATTCGAGCAACGGGAGCAAAAGATTCTTCAAAGTCTATACCCTCCTCTTGACGGTATCCTTTAGCAACTAATCGAGCCTTGTTCTTTGACACATCACCATGCTCATCAAGTTTCACTTTGAAGATCCATTTTAGAGCAATAATCATAGCACAATCTGGAGCAGGTACTAACTCCCATACATCAAGTCGATCAAACTCATGAATTTCTTCTTGCATGGCATTGAACCAGCTATCTTCATTCATGGCGGTTTTAACATCTTTTGGTTCGATCTTAGAGAGTACGGAGTTGAAGAAGCACCATAAGGCATCGGTTGCAAGTTGTTTCCGTGTTGATACTGGACGAGAGGGATTTCCAATGATGTTGTCTAATGGATGATCATGAGTCCATTTTCTGAGGTGTTCATGTGGCAGTTGTTGGGAGACTAACGTAGCAGAGTCGATGTCTTCTGAAGAAGATGGTTCTGATGAAGATTCAGGAGCAAATATGTTTTCAAATGGAGCATCTTTAGGAGTAGCAAATGGATTGTCTTCATCATTGATGCCAGAAACAGTTCCATGATGTACATTCGAAGATTGATGATTTGTCGATGAGATGGAGTGATCAGCAGCAGGCGCTTCTTGCCTTAATGATATTGAGACTGAAGGATTGACTTCATTCACAGGAATATGAGCAGCCTCTATTGAAGGAATCGTCAGTTCATTAGCACTTGGCTCATATTGTTCATCAAACATAGGATCAAACAATTTCTTTAAATCATCTTCAGATGGAGGTACATATGGAGTTTCTTGAGAAGAGTTTGGAACAAGGGATGAACCAATGGGACTGTTTTGAAGTACGGGTCCTGAACTGGATTGTCCAGGAGCCATTTGACCGGTCAGCTCATCAAACGTAACGTGAATTGTTTCCATGATATTTCGGGTTCTCTTGTTGTAGATTCGGTATCCTTTTCTATTTGGTGCATATCCTACAAACACTCCAATGTCTGCTTTAGCTTTAAGTTTGCCTAAATCTTGGCCCTCATTAGTTGGATAACACAATGCACCAAACACACGAAGGAATGAAAGATTAGGTTTTCTATTGTGTACAAGTTCATATGGAGTTTTTCCATGAGCAGTGTGAATTAGGGATCGATTTTGGGTGTAGCATGCAGTGGTGATAGCTTCACCCCAGAGAAACAATGGAACTTTTGAATAAATTAGCATTGTCCTTGCAGCTTCCACAAGAGTTCGATTTCGTCTTTCAACTACACCGCTTTGTTGAGGAGTTCGAGGAACACTTCTTTGATGACTGATTCCAATACTTTCATAAAACTCACTAAGTTGTTTGTTAACAAACTTCGTTCCATTGTCTTTTCGGATGATTCTGACCATTTTGTTAAGACGAACCTGCAGCTGTTTGATGAGTTTGATGATGATGTCTGGAGTTTCATCCTTTGTCTTTAAGAATTTTACCCAGGTGAATCTAGAGAAATCATCAACCACAACTAACATATATTTCTTCCCAAAGATATTCTGCACTCTCATGGGTCTACATAAGTCCATGTGAATTGTATGAAGAACTTCTGTGACAGAGTTAGTAGGTTTGGGTTTATGGGCATACTTCTTGCTTTTTCCCAGTTGACATGCTGAACAAAGATGATCCTTTTCATACTTAAGTCTAGGTAAACCTAGAACTAAGTCCTTTCTGGAGAGATCATTGATGGTGCCGAAGTTCAAGTGATTGAGACGACGATGCCATAACCATGACTTTGTTTTAGAAGCCTTTAAAAGCAAGCAAATTGGATAAGACTTCATCATATCTTCGATAGAGATGGTGTATAGATTTGAACCACGTGAATCTCTTAAAAGTTCCTTACCATCAAGTTCTCTAATGAAACAGGTATGTTTTCTTAAGGCTACTTCTAGATCAGAATCGCAGAATTGACCAACAGAGAACAGGTTATGACCAAGACCTTCTACATAATATACCCTGGAGATAACACTTTTACCGACAACATAATCTCCATAACCCATAATTGCACCGAAATGATCATTACCGAATCTAACAGTCCCGATGAATTTGCTCACGAAGTTCATGAGCCGCGACCGGTCGCTAGTCATATGCTTGGAACAACCTAAGTCCAGGTACCACAGAACGATTTGAACGATCTGCAGTTGAACACAGACAAGAGTGGATAACTGGATAATTGGGATCCCCATGCAAGAATGGGTTCCATTTGGTTAGAAATAGAGATTGGAGCACCCACATCAGAAATAGAAACGTCCATATCAGAAATTGAAGCAATGGAATCATTATAAATGGATGCAGTACTAGTGTCCGTATTTGCCCTATTCAAAGTATGTCCACTTCTTAAGGGAATAGTTCTACCAGTAGGCATCCATTTTCTAGTGGGCATTGTCTGATTAACCTTACGGCCAACAGGTATCCATTGATTACCTATCTTGCTAAAAGTTCTTCCTGTGGGCTTCCATTGTTTTCTAATTTTCTTACGCTTTTGCCTTTTTGCCTTTTTAGTATGATATTTTGCATTAACATTGTTAACTGGGGTTTTGACAGCATTAGACAAAACATTCACACCACATTCATGATTAGAAACAGAATTCAAGCAGACATCATTACAAGGTTTGCAAAAAGTATCAGAATTCGAATTAATTACAGTACGCCTATGGCTAATAATAGAATCAACACGATTCGTTTTATTCGGCTCAAAATTAAAGTTCCTAGGTTGGTCTTCTACTCTTTTCCAATGCACATTCTTAGCTTGCGAGGTCCTATCATTTCTTGTATTGTCTTAAGACTTTGACCTGCTTGCTTTAATGTCACTGATTACTCCTGTAGACGGAATGGGAACATTAGTTGGTTTTGCTACTTTTTGCTTCTCCTGTTTAGATGTGCTGGGATCTGAACTACATGCAGGCACACTAAGATTCACTTTCTTAACACTAGAAGTGCTGGGATTTGTGTTTTTAGAAGGCACACATGAGTGAATGGGAACATTAGTTGGTTTTGCTACTTTTTGCTTCTCCTGTTTAGATGTGCTGGGATCTGAACTACATGCAGGCACACTAAGATTCACTTTCTTAACATCGGGCATCGAATGAATATCATACTTGGCACTAGGCATAGAACTTGGAATCAAAGGATTTACTCTCTCACCTAAAGACTTTGGGCATATTGTGATTAAACATTCTAGAATTTCTTGAGATCGTTTGGCATATGAGCATGCATGTCCAATTGCATTGTCAAGTGGTTTTTCTAATTTATCCTCTTCAACAATCTCACGTAGACATTCTAGACAATCCTTAAGGCATGAGAAATATGTTTGAATAGCAAGTTTGCTATTCCTGAGATGAGGGGGAACATATTTCACAGACACAGACTATTTGTTACTAGAATGAGGCTTTGATACACCATTCTCCCCATTGGTCATTGGCATTTTCCCTTTTACCTGACTCTTCAGATTCTCAATCTCCTTTTGCAATGAAGCTATTTGTTCGTTGTTTTTGTTACGAGTAACCTTTATTGATTTAAATAACTCATTGAAATGACGTTTAACCTTTTCATTTTCTTCTAGAAAACTTTCGTTTTCCTTTTGTAATGAATTTACTAAGTTTTGAAGATGAAACGTTTGTGAATTCTGAGAATCTAAAAGAGGAGGCACTTGGGAACCAGTCACATTGTTCTTTTCGCCCTTTAATTGAGCGATTTGGGCTTTCAATTTTCAGATTGTGTTACAATGAGCCTGAATCTGTTCATCACGTTTGTTTATTTGAAAAACTGCATCAAACTCTGGAGCATCTGAGGATGTCTTGATGTTTGAGGTTTTAACATTTTCTTTAAGATGTTGATATTTTAGTTGTAGATCAAAATGATCAACTTCTAGTTTAGAAAGATGTTTCACCAAATTATCATGATCATCCAGTTCAATTTTCTCGTTTAGTTTAGCGTTAATCTTTTCAAGCTCAATGACACGATCATGGGAGACTTTCAGAGCAACAGATAATTCATGAAAATGAGAAGCATTAATGGAACAATTTGTAGCAGTGAAAAACACATCTTGAGCAATACATTCAGAAATCAGATTCTCATTCAGTGTATGCAAGTTCTTCCTCTCAATCTCATTATATTTTAATGCTCGCTCATAATCACTAACCTCAACTATCATCGCATCAAATTCCTTTTCCATTTCTTTAATGTCTAAATTCATTCCCTTTTTAAGACTCTCAAATTGATCTTTTAGTTGTTTAAAGAAAGGCATGACTTCAGTTTAATAACATTCTTTGGTTTGCTCAAAACCCCTTTCTCCTTCAGTTATACCAGTGGGTGTGATCCTTTTCTTGCAAGTTTTCTCAAAATCAACAAATAGTTGAAAGATAACATATTGACTGATTAAGGTCTTGCTTTTAGTGAAAATAGTTCTAGGGACTAGATGCATTGGTGTATTGGGAGGATACACAGTTGCTTTAGGCATTTTACTAAGGGGAGGGTTAGTTTCAACAATATTTTCCGCTTTCTGTTTATCTAAGTCCATTTTCCAGAACACTTGTTCGGGTGTCAACAGCGTTTGAGGCTTAAACTTGTTAAAGGCAATCCAATTTTCCTTAGAATAGTTGGGTGCTTTATAACTGATTCTTTTCTCTATGCAAGACGGGCTCTTAAGTTTTTCATCCAATTTCCTTTTAGTGACATCTTCTAATTGCTTATCTTCTTCAGTGCTCTCAGTGCAACTAGGTTTTTGTCTAGGTTTAAGGATTTCATTCCCATCATAGATTACCTTTTGGGCTTCTTTAGCTTTCTTAACATACTCCGAATTGGATTCCTTAATAATGGGGATACTATGCTTGTCGCTTAAGACTCTATGCTTAGTGATCATGTGAGCAGTCTGAATGGTGTTTCCTTGTACGTACAACTTGTTTTCAAGCTTGTTTTTCAAAGTTTTCAGATTAGAAAAATCTTTCAAAAGTTTTGATTCCTTAGCATTAAATTCTTGCTTAAGCATTTTCACATTTTCCTGAAGTTCTTGTTTTTGCTTAGCAGTTTTAGAAAGCTTTTCTTGTAAGGAATTTAACTCTTGTTTTAATACTTCTTCTTTAAACTTACTTTTTCTAATAATTGTACGCATTTGGTCATCCATTTCCTGCTCACGGATGGTCAACTCAAATTTAGCACGTTGTTCATAAATCGCAACACGTTCTTTATAAGCATTTAGTTCAGAGGCAATGGAATCATCAGGAGCACATGCAGTGAATTCATCAAAGACATAGTCATTATTGACTTCGGAAGATGCATTACTTGGTACAGTCTTACTATCACTTTGCCTCACATGTTGATCATATGAGACAATATTGTTATTATCCACATCATCAACATCTGATTCATAAGTCTCAAGAGATTGTACTTCATTATGCATCTTTTGCTCATCAACAATATCATATAATTTTAGTACCTCTGAGATTATCTTGTCTTTGGATGGACCAGTTTGTTGTGGAGGAGAGACCTTTGGAGACACCATAGGTGAGATGCTAGCCATGAATATTGTTTGAGCAGTAGGTTCATCATCTACATCAGAGTCGAAAGCATCACAATCAGCTACCTGAAAGGCATTCTGATGATTATGACCTATCTCCTGAATCGGCTGTTCATCAACGTCAGCATCATAGGTCTTGGCATTCCCTTCAGCAAGAAACAGTAACTCCTCTTCATCCAAAGCTGCTCCATTGTCCTGAGCTTGTACTAGCAGCATCTTATCCCTGAAGTACTCAGCATTCTGTGGACGTTTTGGAGATGTGCAGTTTCTTGCAATGTGTCCCTCACCACCACAGTTATAGCATTTGATCGGCTTAGCTTGACCTTGATTTCCATTCCTTCCCCGATTCTGATTTGCAACATAACCTCTACCAGTTCCACCTCTTCCCTGATCATACTGTCTTTCCTGAACTGGTTGCACCACAATCCTCCCATCTCTGATAGTAGCTTGATTGTGTGGGTTAGAAGCTGTTCTGAGGTTGTTGTTGGTTTGTGGGAGAGAATTCATGTTTTGACTTATCATGAGTGCCAGTTGATTGATGAAGTTTGCCATGCCTGCATCAGCATCAGCTTGTTTGAACATTGGATCTGGAATGAGTTTATGATTACCATTACCCATTGGTACAACTTGAGAAGCTTTGGTGGTAATACCAACATTTGTGTAAAAGGCAGTTGAATCATTTGTTGAGCTTGTTTCTCTCTGAGCTTTGAACTGATCAAGAATCCTTTTTTCAAACATGGCATGTCTCTCATTTTGAAGAAGGAAGGCATAGAGTTGCTCATAGTTTGTATTCTTCAAACCTTTGGTAAGCTTCACAGAAGTGACGAACTTGTGCCATTCTAGATTCATGTTATTCACAAACTTTGAATTCAGCTGAATGTTCGGCATTGTCATCTTAATATTTCTCATGTCATTCACAAGCTTGTGAAACCTCACATAGTACTCATAGACACTCTCATCTGGTTTCATCTTGAAGTGCTCAAATTCATCATACAACTGTGATTCTCGGTCTTCAACAGTTAGCTCAGAACTAGAGAGAAGCATCTTGACATTATCCCATACAGCTTTTGCTTCGGTGTTGTGATTGATAAGCTTGTAGATGTCTTTTGGAAGACCTTGCAGTATAATGTTAGACGCTCGGATATCTGCATCAAATCTCTTCTTCTCCTTATCATCGAGCTCATCATACATCTTTGGTCTGTCCATTCCGTAAATCAAAGTACCATCTTCAGCAGTATCAAGTACATCTCTAGTAGTCTCAACTCGGTAAGGTCCTTCATCAATGGATTTGAGAATGTTAACCCCATTTTCTTTTCCAAGACAGTACAATCTGATTCGTTGAGCCCAAGAGTCATAGTCAGTTCTGTCAAGCATGGGTAGACGAGTATCTGAGCCAGCAGCTTGAACATCCTCGGCAACTGTGGAGATGATAGTAGGAACGTTGGTAGACATGTTAACAGATTACACGGGATTTTATAACTCTATGATTAAACCGGGAAATAGATTCTTTCACGGGATTTTACTAAATCAAGAGAAAACCATATTAAAAAAAATCACCCAAGTCGCTAGGAAATCTTGAACCAAGTCGCTAACTACTAAGTCGCTATAATCCCAAGTCGCTATAATCCCAAGTCGCTAACACACATTCAAGTCGCTATATAACAACTCGCTAAGATTCAAGTCGCTAGCAAAATTTTGACGGCAATTCGCTAAGATCCAAGTCGCTAAAATGTCAAGTCGCTAAATAGCAACTCGCTATGCACCAAATCGCTAACGAACAAAAGTACAAGTCGCTAACATCCACCAAGTCGCTACCCGTAGTGGAGAATCCACTAAGTGTACTGTTTGTCGGCTTGTCTCACTAGACAAGTCGCTAAGCCTAAATCGCTAGCAACACAAACTGCAACTCGCTACCAAATTGTAAAGCAAGTCGCTAACAAGAAAAGCACTCCGTGGGTCAAGTCGCTAGCTATAAAAACTCACAAACGTCACTTTTCAATCCAAAAACAATCCAACCATGATGAATCAAGCTTACCAAATCAAAACCTAAACACTTGTGATGATTCTAAACACAAAAGTACTAACAAAATCCAATCTTTAACACAAGAAATCACCCGAATGATGCAAAAACCACTAAACTTTTTCAAACTCAAAAACCACCTAAAAACCACTAGAAATCCAAAGATATGTAAGAGATGATCTAACCATGGCTCTTGATACCAATTGTAAGCTATTGGATTTCACATACACATCAAACCATGAACACAAGGTGGCGTATAAGATGATGTTTAGAGAGAGAAAGTTAGAGGTTTGGGAACTTTAGTGAGAGAAAGAAAAATCTTATTATGAGCTCCAACTCTCTACCTTGGAAGGTATAGAGTATTATAGTCTTACAATAAAACGCCACACAACGGGCTGTGGATCAGGCATACAGTGGGTAAAGACCCGTCCGTCCTCCACGGTGTTACTAAACTAAATACTACTTAACTTAAAATAACTACGACTACGAGCTTTCTAACGATTACATATACTTGAGGCGACCGACTCTTTAATACCTGGAATTTCTAATTCCTAACACTTTGAATTGTCACAGTATCCAACAAAGACTCCAATGTCAGCTTTGGCTTTGAGCTTACCAAAGTCATCACGATCATTATTTGGGTAACAAATGGATCCAAATACATGAAAGTGTTTGAGATTCGGTTTGTGTTTGTGGATAAGCTCATAAGGTGTTTTGTTGTGGCGTTTGGTAATCATTGAACGATTCTGAGTGTAGCATGCAGTTGACACGGCTTCAGCCCATAAGTAATCTGGAAGTTTTGCATTTATTAACACCGTTTTTGCAGCTTCTACTAATGTACGGTTTCGTCTTTCAACAACTTCGTTTTGTTCTGGTGTTCGTGCAATGGATGTTTGATGCTCAATTCCCACTTTCTCATAATATGCACGAAGAGTTTGATTCACAAATTCAGTTCCTTTGTCTGTTCTGATTTGTCTGACTGTGTTCCGGAGCTGAACTTGAATTTTTGTGAGAAAGGCGATGATCATTTGTGGAGCTTGATCTTTACTTCGAAGAAAACAAACCCAAGTCCATCTTGAGAAGTCATCAACAATTACCAAAATGTAGCGTTTTCCATTGTAAGATATTCAATTTCACATACACATCAAACCATAACACACAGTGGGCGTATAAGTGGAATTCTAGAGAGAGAAAGTTAGAGGTTTAGGGAACTTAGTGAGAGAAAGTGAAAGATATTATTATGAGCTCCAACTCTCTACCTTGGGAGGTAGAAAGTATTTATAGTCTTACATAAAACGCCACACAACGGGCTGTGGATCAGGCATACAGTGGGTAAAGACCCGTCCGTCCTCCACGGTGTTACTTAACTAAATACTACTTAGCTTGAAATAACTACGACTACGAGCTTTCTAACGATTACATATACTTGAGGTGACCGACTCTTTAATACCTGGAATTTCTAATTCCTAACAATCTCCTCCTAAGGGAGGTCACCTCAAACATATACTAAAATTACATTGAATACAACCAGATATTACATTAACTATTGTTCTTGTATTCTTGACGTAGTACTTTGCTCCGAGGCTCGTAGTCATTGATTCCACTCATTGCATGTTTGGTTAATCCAAGTGGAGGTCTTTTACTGATCCACGTGATAATAAATT
This sequence comes from Chrysanthemum seticuspe, assembly GCA_019973895.1. NCBI lineage: Eukaryota > Viridiplantae > Streptophyta > Magnoliopsida > Asterales > Asteraceae > Chrysanthemum > Chrysanthemum seticuspe. Next base: position 206,473,494 of record BPTQ01000001.1, read on the forward strand.
TGAGCCAGCTTTTGAGATCATCAGCTAATAAAAATCTCTGAGACATCCATTGTGGTGTTGGTATTATGTGATGTTGTGACTTTTGGACCGACATGCTCACATTCTGGATCATGATATCTTCTCATCAGAGTAACGGAAGCTTTCGTTGATTCATGATATTGGCAGCAGCGTAGCAGAAGCATGGAGTGAAAATATCAGAGTCATTGATGCACTAATCATGATTTCTTTTGAGAAGAATGTGTTAAGTGAGCATGCGGCTATAGATTGACCGCTTCATTCTGATCAGCTGCAAACGTCGGGTGTACCTGCATACAACAGTTAGCAATAAATTGCACGGAAGTGTCTTTGATCACTTTCGTTGAATTGAGGTACACGGCCCACGGTTCCCCGTTGATCAGTACAAGTACTGCCTGTGATCAGGTAAAATTCCGAAGAATTTCCTTGACAGGGTTTCGCAGCTGCTCTAGCTGTTCTCAAACCGGAACGTCTCAAAGAAGACAACATGGAGTGAGTGAACCAGCGAATAGAAATTCACTTATTGATGAAAAGATATTTGAAAAACAATCGTGTATTGCTTAATAGAAATTGTTTTTTGCAATACAACGAAGGTTTTAATGAACATCAATTATCAATCATAAAACACCTTTTGATTTGAAATATTCGTACACGGTCGATGTGCTAAAGAAAAGAGTTTGTAAGCACAATGACCGGTTTTTCAAAGGTATCCGTCAATCCATAACCTGAACCAGGATCGATTCAAGAGATTGAATCGCCCCATTGTTTTTGTTCAGTTGTCACATGGTTGATCTATATAATAGATCTCACATGCCACCTATCAGGAGCTTGTTTGATGTTGGCTCCAGAAGGCTTTCCATCTTCATTGTGAATATGTTTACACATCACTCAGATGTTCTGGCAATACCACAAGGATAATGCGTAGGACTCAAGATATAATCTCTCTTTCCACATTGTGTGAAACAGAGAGTCTCCATTGAAAGTGTCCTAATGAGATTTATTGATGATCTCGTGGCTCTAGACTCAATATGTGCATATTTGGATCCTGTGCCAGAGACTAGGGAGAGGGTCTCCTTCTTCAATATCAACAATCTCTAAGAGAAAGTCGATAGATAATGTCGGTTCCCTGTGAGAATGAAACAAGCCCTTTTAAGAGGAACTTGAGTGGTTTGGAAAGTTGAAGTGCAGTGCGTCACTGGGTCCATGACGTCTTGTCTTCAATACCGATGTTACCATCAGTAGCATATGAATTGAACCCGGTTTCTGCCCTAAAGTTGAATATATGGAGGGCTATTTGTTTTCACCCTTTTCTCATTCAATTCTTTTTAATTCTTCAACCTCTTCAGTGCTTACCGATACTTCATAGCTAGAACCTTGTTGGGTTTATTCCAGTACTAGCTCAGTCTCAGTCCGCACTCTTCCCATATCTCATTTTTCTCCTTTTATCATCATACCTAAGGACTTCTACACTAACTAGTGGACTGTCCCTGGGTAGATCCCTCCGGTTCTGGCGGATCATGGGAACACATACCTAACCTTATCATCCTTATATCACCGTACATAAAGTAAAGTTGGTCGGTTAATTTGGTATTGTTCATCTGCCATTGGAACCAATTGAAAACCATTTGAAAATCAATCCAGATACTTGTGATATATTATCAAAACATTTTGTACCTGAATTGTTTTTTATATTTTTAGAACAAGTGCTCCCCCTCAACATGTGCATCAATTGTTTGAAATCGTTTTGCACACGGAGGCAAGAGAAAGAATTTACTTCTTTGATTACCATTTTCTAAAAGATATCAACATCACTTCCCTGATCAAATCAAGTAGATAAAGCATTTCCGGGAAGGATGAGGTTTTCATAAGTTTGCTCCCCCTCAATATGTGCCTCGAGATTTGAAAAGAGTTTTGCACATACTAGAGGAACCTGCACATTAAGATAAGTGGTCACGTTTCAAATCATGGGTTTAAGATAGATGCTCCTTCTCAACATGTGCATGGAAAATTTGAAATCGTTTGTCACATGTGGGAAGGAGAGCTTGTACATCCTTATAAAACCATTTATCGAATTATCAGTTTAATTCCAATTTAAATCACACATTCTCCCCCGATCACAATTATCAAATCATTTGAGATTTGTGATCTCTTATAGATTTAAATTGATTTTGAAAGCTTTAAGGGGAATTGTGTCTTGATTATGAAAGCGTTTTAACTGATAAGGATCGGATTTTAAGACTTTAAAACTCCATTGATAAAACATGCATGTATATCTTTTGAAAACAATTTAATGCCAAATAACTTTTTAATTTAATTGAAATCATTCTCCCCCTCAATCAATGACATAGGTTGTTGATTGAGAGATAGATATTTTGACAAATAAGTCCAGATGATTATCAAAAATAGAGTCCGAGTTATTTTTCAAAGCATTTACTTTTCAGCAGATAAATGTATATAGAAACAGAGCATGAAATTTTGAAAGCATGATAAAACATGGCTCTGTTCTTTCTTTTAAAACCGGATTATTGCCTGAAATGACAATAAACCATTGTTTTACTTTCTCTCAAAAATAATTTTTGATTTTTTGATTTTTTGAATTTTTACTTTTTTTTTTTTTTTTAAACATTCGAACAACATATAAAGTCCCGTGTCATTCTTTGAATGACATCACAAAGACCGTAGATATTATCGAATCGAGGAAAACATGACAAAAAGACAATATTTTTGGAATTTTTCAAGATTTTTCAATTTTTTATGGATTTTTGAAAGTTTTATATTTTTCTATTTGCTTTTTGAAGGTTTTGTAATTTTGTATTTTGCTTTTCGAAAAGATATTTACAAGAGATAGATGAGCATAGACCTTTACTCCTCGTCTTCCTCCTGAAGACGTTTGAGTGTTTCTGGTTGAAGGCTTTTCATGCCAAGACGTGGAAGAATAAACTCAAAACGTTCTCTTGGAAGAGCTTTGGTGAAGATGTCTGCTAACTGATATTCAGACCTCACAAAATAGAGTTCTACCACACCTTTTTCCACTTGTTCCCTGATGAAATGATGTCGTATGTCGATATGCTTTGCTCTTGAGTGTTGAACGTTGTTGCATGAGAGAGCAATAGCACTTTTATTATCACAGTACAGAGGGATTTTGTTGAATTCAAAGCCATAGTCAGATAATTGAGATCTCATCCATAAGATTTGAGCACAACAAGATGACATAGCTATGTATTCAGCCTCTTTAGAGGAAATAGAAGTACTCATTTGCTTCTTTGAAGACCAGCTCACAAGCTTATCACCCAAAAACTGAGCACCTCCAGACGTACTTCGACTTGTATCTTGACAACCTGACTTTCTGGTGAACAAAGTAGGATCAACTGCTCCTTTGCTGAATCTAGTAGATTGAAGAAACTTTGACAGTGTATCATACCATGCTCTAGGAGCTTGCTTCAAACCATATAGGGCCTTTTTCAAGCGATAAACATGAGTAGGATGCTCTGAATTCACAAAACCCTCTGGCTGGCTGACGTAAACCACTTCTTTCAGATCTCCATTAAGAAATGCGGTTTTCACGTCCATCTGATAAACAACCATGTTCTTGCTAGCAGCATTAGCCAAGAAGATTCTGATCGCCTCGATACGAGCAACTGGAGCAAAAGATTCCTCAAATTCTATACCTTCTTCTTGACGATAACCTTTAGCCACTAACCTAGCCTTATTTTTCAAAACATCACCATGCTCATCAAGCTTTACTTTGAAGATCCACTTAAGAGCAATGATCATAGCACAATCTGGAGCTGGTACTAATTCCCATACATCCAATCGATCAAACTCATGAATTTCATCTTGCATGGCATTGAACCAGTTGTCTTCATTCATAGCAGTTTTAACATCTTTAGGTTCGATCTTTGAGAGTACAGACTTAAAGAAGCACCATAAGGCACAAGAAGCAAGCTATTTACGAGTGGATACCGGACGAGAAGGATTTCCAATGATGTTGTCTAATGGATGATCGTGAGTCCATTTTCTGAGGTGTTCATGTGGTAGTTGTTGAGGGACTGAAGTAGCAGAGTCGATGTCTCCTGAAGAAGATGGTTCTGATGAAGATTCAGGAGCAAATATGTTTTCAAATGGAGCATCTTTAGGAGTAGCAAAGGGATTAACTTCATCATTGATGCCAGAAACAGTTCCATGATGTACATTTGAAGAATGATGATTTGTTGATGAGACTGAAGGGTCAGTAGCAGGCGCTTCTTGACTTAATGATATTGAGACTGAAGGATTGACTTCATTATCAGGAATATGAGCAGCCTCTGTTGTAGAAATCGACACCTCATTAGTACTTGGCTCATAAAGTTCATCAAACATAGGATCAAACAATTTCTTTAAATCATCTTCATATGGAGGTACATATGGAGTTGCTGGAGAAGAATAAGGTACAAGGGATGAACCAATGGGACTGCTTTGAAGTGCGGGTCCTGAACTGGATTGTCTTGGAGCCATTAGACCGGTCAGCTCATCAAACATAACGTGAATTGTTTCCATGATATTTCGGGTTCTTTTGTTGTAGATTCGGTATCCCTTTTTGTTAGATGCATACCCAACAAATACTCCAATGTTTGCTTTAGCTCTAAGTTTGCCTAAGTCTTGTCCCTCATTAGTTGGATAACATAATGCACCAAACACACGAAGGAAAGAGAGATTAGGTTTTCTGTTGTGGACAAGTTCATATGGAGTTTTTCCATGAACAGTGTGAATCAGGGAACGGTTTTGTGTGTAGCATGCAGTGGCAATAACTTCAGCCCAGAGAAACATTGGAACCTTTGAGTAAATCAGCATAGTTCTAGCTGCTTCTACAAGAATTCGATTTCGTCTTTCAACTACACCGTTCTGTTGAGGAGTTCGTGGAACACTTCTTTGATGGCTGATTCCAACGTTTTCATAAAATTCACTAACTTGTTTGTTAACAAACTCAGTTCCATTATCTGTTCTGATAATTCTGACGGTTTTGTTAAGTCGAACCTGCAGCTGTTTGATGAGTTTGATGATGATATCAGGAGTTTCATCCTTTGTCTTTAAGAACTTGACCCAGGTGAATCTAGAGTAATCATCAACCATAACTAACACATATTTCTTCCCAAAGATATTCTGCACCCTCATTGGTCCACATAAATCCATATGAATTGTATGAAGAACTTCTGTGACAGAGTTAGTAGGTTTGGGTTTATGGGCATACTTCTTGCTTTTTCCCAATTGACATGCTGAACAAAGATGATCCTTTTCATACTTGAGTCTAGGTAAACCTACAACTAAGTCCTTTCTGGAGAGATTATTGATGGTGCTGAAGTTCAAGTGATTGAGACGACGATGCCATAACCATGACTTTGTTTTAGAAGCCTTTGATAGCAAGCAAATTGGAGAAGACTTCATCATATCTTCAATAGAGATGGTGTATAGATTTGAACCACGTGAACCTCTTAAAAGTTCCTTACCATCAAGTTCTCTAACGAAGCAGGTATGTTTTCTGAAGGCTACTTCTAGATCAGAATCGCAGAATTGACCAACAGAGAACAAGTTATGACCAAGACCTTCTACATAGTAAAACCTGGAGATAACACTTTTGCCAACAACATAATCTCCATAACCCATAATAGCACCGATATGATCATTCCCGAATCTAACAGTCCCGATGAATTTGCTCACGAAGTTCATGAGCCACGACCAGTCGCCAGTCATATGCTTGGAACAGCCTGAGTCCAGGTACCACAGAACGATTTGAACGATCTGCAGTTGAACACAGACAAGAATGGATAACTAGATAATTGGGATCCCCATGCAAGCATGGGTTCCATTTGGTTAGTAACAATGGTTGGAACACCCACATCAGAAATAGAAGCATTCATATCAGGAATTAAGGCAATGGAATCATTATGAATAGATGCAGTACTAGTGTCTGTATTAGCCCTATTCAAAGTGTGCTCACTTCTTAAGGGAATAGTTCTACCAGTAGGCATCCATTTTCTAGTGGGCATTGTCTGATTAGTCTTATGACCAACAGGTATCCAATGATAGCCTATCTTACTAAATGTTCTTCCTGTGGGTTTCCACTGTTTTCTAACTTTCTTTTGTTTTTGCCTTTTAGACTTCTTAGCATGATTTTTAGCATTACCAATATTAACTGGAAAATTAAAATCATTAGGCAAAACATTAACAACACATTCATGATTAGAAGCAGAATTCAAGCAGACATCAATACAAGGTTTGCAAATAGTATCAGAATTTGAATTAATTACAGTACGCCTATGGCTAATACTAGAATCAACACGATTCGTTTTATTCGGCTTAAACTTAAAGTTCCTAGGTAGGTCTTCTACTCTCTTCCAATGCACATTCTTAGCTTGCGAGGTCGTGTCCTTCCTTGTATTGTCTTGAGACTTTGACCTGCTTGCTTTAATGTCACTGATTACTCCTGTAGAGGGAATGGGAACATTAGTTGGTTTTGCTACTCTTTGCATCTCCTGTTTAGATGTTCTGGGATCTGAATTACATGTAGGCACACCAAGGTTCACTTTCTTAAAACTAGAAGTGCTGGGATTTGTACTCCTAGAAGGCACACTTGAGTTCTCTTTCTTAGCATTGACAGATCTGGAATCTGAACTACTTAAAGGCACACTAAGGTTCACATTCAAAACATTGGGCATCGAATGAATATCATACTTGGCACTAGGCATAGAACATGGAATCAAAGGATTAACTCTCTCACCTAAGGACTTTGGGCATATTGTGATTAAGCATTCTAGAATTTCTTGAGATCGTTTGGCATATAAGCATGCATGCCCAATTGCATTGTCAAGTGGTTTCTCTAATTTATCCTCTTCAACAATCTCACGTAGACATTCTAGACAATCCTTAAGGGATGAGAAATAAGTTTGAATAGCAAGTTTGTTATTCCTGAGATGAGGGGGGACATATTTCACAGACAAAGCATATTTATTACAAGAGTGAACCTTTGATACACCATTCTCCCCATTGGTCATTGGCATCTTCCTTTTTACCTGACTCTTTAGATTCTCAATATCTTTTTGTAACGAGGCTACCGTTTCGTTATTTTTGTTACGAGTGACCTTTATAGATTCAAATAACTCATTGAAATGACGTTTAACCTTTTCATTTTCTTCTAGAAAACTTTTGTTTTCCTTTTGTAATGCATTTACTAAGTTTTGAAGATGAAACGTTTGAGAGTTCTGAGAATCTAGAGGAGGAGGCATTTGGGAGCCTGTCATATTGTTCATTTGACCCTTTAATTGAGAGATTTGGGCTTTCAACTTTCTGATCGTGTTGCAATGTGCTTGAATCTGTTCATCACGTTTGTTAATTTGAAAAACTGCATCAAACTCTGGAGCATCTGAGGATGTCTTGAAATTTGAAGTTTTGACATTTTCTTTAAGATGTTGATATTTTAGTTGTAAATTAAAATGCTCAACTTCTAGTTTAGAAAAATGTTTAACCAAATTGTCGTGATCATCCATTTCAATTTTCTCATTTAGTTCAGAATTAGTTTTTTCAAGCTCAATGACACGATCATGGGAGACTTTCAGGGCAACAGATAGTTCATGAAATTGGGAAGCATTCATAGAACAATTTGTAGCAGTGAAAAACATATCTTGAGCAACACATTCAGTAATAAGAGTCTCATTTAATGTATGCAAGTTCTTCCTCCCAATCTCATTATATTTTAGTGCTCGCTCATAGTCACTAACTTCAACTATAATTGCATCAAATTCCTTTTCCATTCCCTTAATATCAGTATCTATCCCCTTTTTAAGACTCTCAAAGTGATCTTTTAGGAGTTTAAAGAAAGGCATGACCTCAGTTAAATAGCATTCTTTTGTTTCTTCAAAACCCCTTTCCCCTTCAGTTATCCCAGTGGGTGTGATCCTTTTCTTACAAGTTTTCTCAAAATCAACAAATAGTTGAAAAATAACATATTGACTGATTAAGGTCTTGCTTTTAGTAGCAATAGTTCTAGGAACTAGATGCATTGGTGTATTGGGAGGATACACAGTCGCTTTAGGCATTTTCCTAAGGGGAGGGTTCGTTACAACAAGATTCTCTGCTTTTTGCTTATCTAAATCCTTCTTCCAGAACACTTGTTCCGGTGTTAACAATGTCTGAGGCTTAAACATGTTCAAGGAAATCCAGTTTTCTTTCTTGTAATCATGGGGTGTGATCTTTATTTTCTTCTCTTTACATTTAGGATCATCTAATTTCTTGTTCATCTTTTCCCTAGTGACTTCATCTGATTTCTTATCTTCCTCAGTGCACTCAACGCAACTAGGTTTCTGTCTAGGTTTAAGGATTTCATTGCCATCATAAAGAACATTATGAGCATTTCTAGCCTTTTTAATGACCTCTGGATTTGGTTCCTCAATAAGGGGAATGCTATGCTTATCGCTTAAGACTCTATGCTTAGTGATCATGTGAGCAGTCTGAATGGTGTTCCCTTGTATGTACAACTTGTTTTCAAGTTTGTTTTTCAAAGTTTTCAGATTAGAAAAATCTTTCAAGAGTTTTGATTCATTTGCATTAAATTCTTGCTTAAGCATTTTCACATTTTCTTGAAGTTCTTGTTTTTGCTTAGCAGTTTTAGAAAGCTTTTCTTGCAAGGAATTTAACTCTTGTTTTAATACTTCTTCTCTAAAATTACTTTTTCTAATGATTGTACGCGCTTGGTCATCCATTTCCTGCTCACGAGTGGTTAACTCAAATTTTGCACGTTGTTCATAAATAGCAACACGTTCTTTATAGGCATTTAGTTCAAAAATTACAGAATCATCAGGAGCACTTGCAGTGAATTCATCAAAAACATAGTCATTATTGACAGCAGAAGATGCATCACTTGGTACAATCTTACTTTCACTTTGTATCACATATTGATCATATGGGACAACATTGATATTACCTATATTTTCAATATCTGATTCAATAAACACAGTTGATTGTACTTCGTTATGTATCTTTTGCTCATCAACTTCATCGTATAGTTTTAATACCTCAGAGATGAGTTTGTCTTTTGATGGACGAGCTTGTGGTGATGAAGAGACTGTAGGAGAGACCATTGGAGAAATGCTAGCCATGAAGATGGTTTGTGCAGTGGGTTCTTCATCAACATCAGAGTCATATGCATCACAATCAGCTACTTGAAAGGCATTCTGATGATTATGGCCTATCTCTTGAATTGGTTGCTCATCCACATCTGCATCATATGTCTTAGCATTTGCCTCAGCCAAGAACAACAACTCCTTTTCATCCAAAGCTGCCCCATTATCCTGAGCTTGCACAAGCAACATCTTATCCCTGAAGTACTCAGCATTCTGAGGGCGTTTTGGTGATGTGCAGTTCCTTGCAATGTGTCCCTCACCACCACAGTTATAGCATTTGTTTGACTTAGCTTGGCTTTGATTTCCATTCCTTCCCAGATTCTGAATTGCACCATAACCTCCACCTGCTCCACCCTTTCTTTGATCAAACTGCTTTTCTTGAACTGACTACCCCATAATTTTCCCATCTCTGATCAAGGCATGGTTGTGAAGATTGGAGGCGGTTCGGATCTCATTGCAGGTGTGAAGTTTGTTAGTGTGAGGTGAAAGTGTCCTGTTCTCTTTAACCATGAGTGCCAGTTGATTGATGAAATGTTCCATGACAGCATTTGCATCTAGTTGCTTGAACCTTGGATCAGAAATGAGTTTGTGATTACCATCTCCCGTGGGTACAACTTGAGAAGCTTTGGTGGTAATCCCATCATTTGTGAAAAAAACAGTTGAATCATTTGTTGAGCTTGTTTCTCCCTGGCCTTTGAACTGATCAAGAATCCTCTTTTCAAACATGGCATGTTTCTCATTTTGAAGAAGGAAGGCATAGAGTTGCTCATAGTTTGTATTCTTCAATCCTTTAGTGAGCTTCACAGACGTGACAAACTTGTGCCATTCGGGATTCATGTTGTTCACAAATTTAGAGTTCAGCTGAATGTTAGGCATAGTCATTCTGATGTTCCTCATGTCATTCACCAGCTTATGAAATCTCACATAGTACTCATAGACACTCTCATCTGGTTTCATCTTGAAGTGTTCAAATTCGTCATAGAGTTGTGATTCTCTGTCTTCCATAGTTAATTCAGAACCTGAGAGAAGCATCTTGACATTATCCCATACTGCCTTTGCTTCGGTGTTGTGATTGATCAGCTTGTAGATGTCTTTTGGAAGACCTTGAAGAACGATGTTAGAAGCCCTGATATCAGCATCGAATCTCTTTTTCTCCTTATCATCGAGCTCATCATATGTCTTTGGTCTGTCAATTCCATAGATCATTGTTCCATCTTCAGCTGTATCAATTAAATCTCTAGTCGTCTCAACCCGATATGGTCCTTCATCAATGGATTTGAGAATGTTAACTCCATTTTCCTTTCCAAGACAGTACAATCTGATTCGTTGAGCCCAAGAGTCGTAGTCAGTTCTGTCAAGCATGGGTGGACGAGTATCTGAACCAGCTGCTTGAACATCCTCGGAAACAGTGGAAATGATTGTAGGAACGTTGGATGACATGTTTACAGATTTAAACGGGATTTTAAAACTCTATGATTAAACCGGGAAATAGATTCTTTCACGGGATTTTACTAAATCAAGAGAAAACCGTAAGAAAAACACCCAAGTCGCTAGAAAATTATGCACCAACTCGCTATCTACTAATTCGCTATTCCACCAAGTCGATAAACAAAAGACAAGTCGCTAAATAGCAACTCGCTAAGCCTCTAGTCGCTAGGCAAAATTTTGGCAGCAATTCGCTAAGATACAAGTCGCTAAAGAATCAAGTCGCTAAATAGCAACTCGCTACTTACCAAGTCGCTAACACCAAGTCGCTACCCGTAGTGGAGAATCCACTACTTGTACTGTTAGTCGCTAAGTCTAAGTCGCTAACTCCACAAACTAGAAATCCACTAACTTGTACCTAAAAACCACTAGAAATCCAAAGATGTGCAAGATATGATCTAACCATGGCTCTTGATACCAATTGTAAGATATTCAATTTCACATACACATCAAACCATAACACAAAGTGGGCGTATAAGTGGAATTCTAGAGAGAGAAAGTTAGAGGTTTAGGGAACTTAGTGAGAGAAAGTGAAAGATATTATTATGAGCTCCAACTCTCTACCTTGGGAGGTAGAGAGTATTTATAGTCTTACATAAAACGCCACACAACGGGCTGTGGATCAGGCATACAGTGGGTAAAGACCCGTCCGTCCTCCACAGTGTTACTTAACTAAATACTACTTAGCTTGAAATAACTACGACTACGAGCTTTCTAACGATTACATATACTTGAGGTGACCGACTCTTTAATACCTGGAATTTCTAATTCCTAACAGCCATTAATCGTCTGCATGCTCATCGGACCACACAAATCCATGTGAAGAAGATGAAGCACATGCTGTGAGCTGTGTTCCACCTTTGAAGAAAAATGAGCACGAGTGCTTTTTTCTTGTTCACAAGCTGAGCATCAATGATCTTTGGAATACCGAAATCGTGGGAGACCTTCAACAAGTTTGTACCGTGCAAGGTTGGTTATGGTTTGAAAGTTTAGATGTGAGAGACGACGGTGCCATAGCCAGGATTTTGTAGATGTTGCCTTAGAGAGTAGACAGATGGGAGATGAAGCAATCATGTCTTGCATTGATATTGTGTAAAGACTTGATGTGCGTTGACCAGACATAAGATCGTTTCCTTGTAGATGACGAATGAAACAAGTTTTCTCCCTAAAAGCAACTTCCAAGTCTCCATCACAAAATTTACCGACTGAAAAGAGATTGTGACCGAGACCTTCCACATAATAAACTCTACTAATTTCGATGTTCCCGTGTATGTAATCTCCGAAGCCCATGATAGTCGCGAAGTGATCATTCCCGAATCTGACAGTGCCAATGAACTTTGAAACAAAGTTTGATAACAGTTTAAGATTGCCTGTCATGTGTCGGGAACATCCGCTATCAACAACCCATAGGATGATCTGTATCACCTGCATTACACACAGATGACACAGATGGAATAGAAGTAGATGTGGAACCCAAAGAGTTAGAGGGTTCCGATGCAGTTATAGTTGAAACACACACGTTTATAATTTTAGGTACCCATGTAAATCCAAGTGTATTATGTAACCATTACTGCCATCTCCAACTAGTCTTAGCTTTGGTCTTAGTGAATGCACTAGGTGATAAGTTCTTCCTAGGAGGTGAAGTGGGTTCTAAGGGTACATCAATGATTAAAGCATGAGCACTAGAAGGCGGTTTACCTAGCACAGACTTAGAAGCATTAGTGGGCCTAGAGGTATACCGTTTTCTATTGTTCCGCTTATGAGATAAAATAGCCTTAGCAACACATTTGTCATGACATCTAGAAAATATACTTTTACGAAAACCAACTCAAGAAGCTTCAAACTTAACATTTAAAGTACTTAAAGGTTCAGCATTCGTACAACACTTTTTCCATTACATTTGTCAGACGCAATATCTAAAGTGGGTGCAACTTGAGTCTTATTCAAAGTCCTAAGTTGTTCTTCTACTTCAGAGGTCTTTATTGTTCTTTTCTTACGTCGCAACTTCCTATTCTTCCTTGTATTGCTCCTAGGCTGTGAAGTGCAGGCGTTGGGAAAAGAGGCAACTATTCCTGTTTCAGTAGAGGGGATCACATTAGTTTTTTGTGGTTTGTCATTAGATGTTCTAGAGTCACTTTGAATCTGTTTAGGTGCAGTTACTGCTGTGTTACTAGTCCTATCATGCTTAAGTTTCACCAACTCTGCTTTTAGATCATGGATAGTATGTAACAAATCTTGATTTTCAGAACGAGTATTTCTATTTTGTCGTAAAACATCTTTGGTATATGCAAGATGATCATCAATATCTTTTGACGCTTGAGCACGAGTCTTTTTGAGTAAATCAAATATGACACCATATTCCTTTTTAACTTTTGAAATTTCTTGTTCATATTTTGAAATTTGACACTTCAGAGACACGTTTTCATCATCCAGTTGCTCAATTTTAGGATTAAGAGTTTATGTATGCAACTGGTTGATTTTGTTTTGCAAAGCGAGTTCTTGATTATGACAATCTTTTTGACACCATTGAAGACGACGTTTTGCATTTGAAAGCTCGTTTAACAAACGTTCATTTTCAACTTTTAAAGACTTGATTTGTGACATAGTATCAGTATTCTCAACATTCTCAACCGAATCAACAGAATCAGCAGAGATATAATCAAATGCATATGCAACAGAATGTAATAACACAACATTATGGATATCAGCACAGATAACATCTTCCAAGAGTCGATCAACATCTTTTCTTAACATTTTCTTTTTATGTTTTGTGTTTGAAATCGATGTTTCTGTTTGCTCGAAAACTCTTTTCATAAGTCCAAGTTCCTTGTGAAAATCCCTTTCTCAATATATAGCACAAATTTTCAAATTTCGGACATGAGGTAAAATTCTTTTCTAAAAAATATCTCTTAAGGCTCGCGCTTGAGGCGATTGAAAATGTTCAACTTTTATTTCAGAATTGATTTCAATTTCACGTTCCAAAAGTTTGATGTTCGATAAGAATGTTTCAAAATATTTTATAACTTTACATTGTTCGGCTAATGGCTTTATTTCACTGAGTGAAGGTAAAGGACCATTAATTTGTGCAGAATTGGAAAGGGGACCCTCATTAGAAGACTCAGAGGTAGGTGTGACAACCCAAGGTGTGTTAGAAAAATCCTGTTTTGTGACGAAAGTAATGGCTTTTGAATAGTTAAATGGTTTGTTATAAACAACATTTTCCAATTTTGACCGACTCTCGTCTTCTGCATCTAATTCCTCCATTCGATTATATTCAACAACACTCATAATGGAATCATCAATTCTGTGTTATGCACTGTAAACTTGAGGATTTGGTTTGAATGCTCTGTTAGAAAACTTAGGTTTGTAATCAGCAAGGTTCGGTCCATATCCATTTGGATTTGGTTTAAAAGTAAACTTTTGAATAGTTGTGATTGACTCACCATGTTTATAAACAACATTTCGATACTCTTTGATTTTGTTTTGTAAGTCGACAATTTCTTCAAGATAGTCATCTATTCATTTCTTTGAATGCTTTTTGTACTCACAGAACTGTTTTTGACAAGTTAACAACTCGGACTTGGCTTTTTGAGTTTCCGAAGTGAGAGTGTTAAGTTGTTGTTTATGATCATATTTCAGTTGTTCTATTTGAGACAACAAAACATTCTTAGATGCAACTAGATCACGTATCTGTTGTTCTAATGATTTTTCGTTTTGGTAAGATTTAGCAAAAGCGACTTCAAAACCTTTTTCACGGTTTTCTTGTGTTTGAAAAATGTTGAGTTGATATTTTAAGCATTCATTATCCTTAGTCAGCAGTGCATTTTTTTTTCTTTTAATTGCTTATTGATGTCTTTGCAAATTTCCATTCGAGATTCTTGGTCTTTAAGTAAGGTCATGAGCTCAAGATCTGGATTAGACGAAAGTGCAGCTTGTTCAACGTGAGTCTCAACATGATCATTATTTAGATCCTCAAATATAACCACGGAGTCAACTTGATTATTAGTATTAACCATAAGGTCATCTTGATCGTCAAATATAACTACGGGATCTATTTGATTTTCATCAGAATGTGATCATTAATGAATATAGTTTGATCTGGTACCTGAGACAAGCCGTCAGTGTTGGCGGAGATATCAGATGTTGGCGGAGATATCAGATCATTAATGAATATAGTTTTATCCGGTACCTGAGACAAGCCGTCAGTGTCATACACTGGGCCTGTATCACTCATGTGAAGTTCGTGCATGTTAGCCATTAGCATCATTGCTGCATTAGCCTGCAAGTCCTCCATGTCATCATCAGAATCTGCATTTGCCATAAAGCTGTGTTCCTTGTTGGTAAGAGTTCCACCAGCTTCATCCTTGAGAGCCAAGAGTAAAGCCTCTTTGTGATAAGCGCTGCCTTTTGTCCTTGGCTTTGGGCATGCTTTAGCCAGATGACCCTTCTCATTACAGTTATAACAACGAAGACCATTAACCCCATTATGAGCATTACCCTGTTCAACCACGTGAGCCCTTTGTTGTTGTGGAGCACCCATGTTATTCCTTCCCATTGGATTAAACCCTTGACCACCGCCCATCTGACGACATTACCACGATTCTAAACTTCAACACGTCCATTGTTAACAACAGCCTGATTCCTTGTGTTTGATGAGGTACGAATACGATTATTGGATTTGTTTGAATATCGGCCGAAAGTTCTAGCAATCATGACAAACCCTTGTTGCAATGCATCAAAAGCTTATGTATCCTCATTAGAGTCACTATAAAGTGCTTGATCATTGTTGTTGTTGTATGGAACCAATTGAGTTTCTTGAGATTGGTGCTGTGACGGATCATATGGTGTGATTGTTGCAATTGGTTGTGGAGGATTTGTGAAAACAGTTTGTAAAGTAGGGAATTTAGGATAACACATTTGAGCCCACAAAGCTAGAGTTTGATTATCCGAAAGTGAAGGTGAAACAGGGAGTCCACGGATAACTCTTTCTTTGTCAACTTCCTTTTGGTGGGGCTTCAAGTAGTCGTACAACAATCCGTATGTAGCATGATGAAGATTCTTCGCTTGACGGATGAAAATGACATACTTTTCCCAATCAGGACCAAGACTACTCAGGAACTTAGTATTGACTGCAATTCTTGGCATAATGATGTTATGTTTTTCCAAGTCATTGATGATGTCTGAGAATCGATGATGATATGACTCTAATGTCTCCCCTGGTTCAATCATGAAGTGTTCATAAGCCAAGTAGATTTTGGATTCCATGTCTTCTTGATTGAGTTCAGTGCCTTCCATGGGAAGATGAATATGCTCCCACATTGCTTTGGCAGTCTTTTGAGCATCAACACTTCGAAGTATCGGATTGGGTAATCCCAAAAGTATGTATTGCATTGCCAGTTCATCGGCTTCAAAGTGTAGAAGTTGATCAGTAGTAAGTTCAGTAAGACTGACAACGTTGGTGACATCACCTCTTGGTGGATTAGCATTTGGATCTTTAGGTACAGTGACAGTAGGCATCCGAAATGGACCTTCAAGGATGACCTTCTTCAAGAACTTTCCATGTGGCTTCTTTAGATCACAGAACCTAAAGAACCTTATCACCCATTGATCATAGTTTCCGGGAGTGAGCATTGGAGGTCTATCAAGTGATCCAGCTTCATGTATGGATTGTTGGCTACTTAAAGCTTCACACATCTTTTCAAACCAAGACGGTTCCTTCATAGTATTCCTGGATGGATGTTGATTTTGAAAGTTTGTGTAGGGTTGTACTTGAAGACTAGGGGTGGTTGAATCATTTGTGGTTGAATTGCTCCTTGAGGAAATTGTTGTTGAAGTTGTTGTTGTTGTTGTAGTTGTTGATAAAATTGTTGTTGTTGATGGAGTTGTTGTTGTTGAGGATACACATGAGGGAAGTAGCTAGAGTATGGTGGTTGAGACATCTTGAAACTTGTGTTGAAAAATGGATCTTTGTAGTCGAATGAAACTTTGTTGATGAAGAATCCTTATGCGTAGAAAACCAGCTTATGCAAAGGAAATTCCTTAAGCGTAAAAACACCACCTTACGCGTAACAATGTGGCTTATGCGTAAGAATAGCTTACGCGTAGACTTGGTGAAACCTCAGGTTATGCGTAAACTAAATACTTAGTAGTAAGAAACTTATGCGTAATATTTCCTTAGGCGTAAGAATAGCTTATGCGTAGGAAATGCTTAGGCGTAAGATTTTTACTCGTAAGCTTTTATGCTTAGGCGTAAAACTAGGGTTTTAACCCAAAAATCCTTTACACTTATCCAGTGTAGAGGATATCCAAAGTCGAAGTGTTTTCAGGCTTATCCAAGCAAGAAAACACTGAGTAAACCAATAGCACTGAAGATCAGACCTTGAAGAAGCTTACGCGTAGAATTTGAATTCTTACGCGTAAAACTAGGGTTTTACTTAGGCGTAAGAATAACCAAATTTTGCCAAAACTGAGATTTCTGCCCAAGAGTGTTTCGAAACCAGATTTTTGTGATGAAACAGCTTCAATATCACTAAAATAACACAAAAGTGTGAAACTTGATGTTCCAAAACACGTATTCACCTTACGCGTAGAAATGAACACACGACTAACACCAAGCTTAAAAACAATGAAATACACGTAAAGTTTCAAACTTTTTTCCAAAAACTTAAACTTTAACACCAAATAACCTTTAAAGTACAAGAATCTTGGATTTTAAAGTGTAAAAAATAAGTCTTTAAACGTATGAAAGTTGTGTACCGAGACTTACGCATACACACTAAAAATTTCAAAAACAAATAAACGTTTCACCCAACTATTTGGCGAATGATACCACTGTTAGGTCACTATGTTTGTAACACAAGCATCAATATAAGAAATAGGAAAGAAGTGATCGGATGAACACTTAACCAAAACACACGTATGAAATATGGAATGATTATGCTTATAGTGAAATAGAAAAGTGAACAACCAACTCTCAAATGAGAGTTACAAAGGTATTTATAGGGAAGGAGCTAGGGCAACACTCGAGCTCCCTTCCTTTCCTTATTGGGCTTGGGCCAGGGCCAAGGCTTATGGGCTTTCTACATAAGCCTTGCCTTAAGTACTAACGTAAAAGCCTAATTAAGCTAACTATTACATATTAATTACTAACACTTGTAATCTAGTTTAGGAGTTATTCCAACAGATACATAGGGCAGGAAGGGGGTGTTGGCCCCCAAAAATTTGGATCGTTATTTGCAATTTTTTATAAGGGATAATCTACATGGGCACCCCATGTTTCACTTTCCAAGCACCCCATAGGGTGGGGCCCACAACCCAATCACTGTCCCTTTTTTTATTTTTATTTTTTTGTTTTTTTTTGTATTTAATTGTGTAAGTTAATTTGTGTAGTATTGTTTAAATTGTGTAGTGTTTTTATATATATAGTGTATTTATTTGTATAGTGTTTTTATATGTAGAGTATATTTATATGTGTAGTTTTTTACATTATGTTTTGTTAATTGTGTATTTGTTTCCATTTAATTAAACAATAACAATAAAATTAAACATTATCACATTAAACAAGTACAACAACAAATGCTACTACTACTACAACGAAATCTACTCCACATGAAGATTATTAATGTCATCTATAAGTTCATAGAGTATTCCACTCGACTGACATGCGTGATCAACTGGATTTCTTGCCAATTCCAGTGATGCCTACAACATCTTTATTCTTGCCTTCAACAAATTGTTTTGAGCCAATAGCATGTTGATCGTGTTATCTTTAGTTTCGCAGTTTGAGCACTGCGTTGAAGAAGAGCCTTGACCAAAGTACTTTTGTTGAAATACATCCTTCCACATAAAGTATCGACACCCATAGTCTTCAGTCCCTGGCTGTTACATGGTGAAACAATTATAAGAAATTTATTCTTAACAAACAAGTTATTTATATATTTACGTAAATAAGCAAAAGTTTAGTTATTTACCTTTGATAAAGGACATGCATAATACTTCTGACCATAACTTTTGGGCTTTTGGGATGTTCTTTCAATTATAAGTCCCCGTCGACAACGACACAAGAAAGGATTTTCTTGTTGCATCTGGCAAAAAGAATTTGTAAAATTATTTACAACATAAATCAGTAATATCATGGTTCACAAAATTAGAAGTTTCGAATACATAAATAACCAATCTTGTTATAGATTAATAGTTGATACATGGTTCACAAAATCACAATATAACTAGAAACTAAGATCAATCACGCTCGAGGCGTAGTCGCTCCAATGATGCTGCCATCTGTCCCACACGAAACTCTAACTCTGAAATGCGTCTCCTCAATCCGGCAATCTATCGCTCGTACTCGTCAACGCGAGACGGCTGTAACAAAAGATGAGGAAGAACCGGAGGACGGTGTATAAAATTCTCCTCATCTGCAGCTGGAGATATAGCTGGAGAGGGAGGCACATAAGATGGAGAAGAAGGTACATAATCTGGACTCTCAACACGAGCGGGTGTGTTGCTGACACACTGAATGTCCCGCCACTGAATGTCATCCGATTCCTGTAACAAAAGATGAGGAAGAACCGGAGCAGGAGCAGAAATCTGTAACAAAAGATGAGGAATCGTTTACTATAAATCAGTAATCGTTTACTATAAATCAGTAATCAGTAATCGTCTATACATGTTTTGTCATTTACACTATATATCAGTAATCTTCTATACATGTTTTTTCGTTTACAATACAAATCAGTAATCGTTTTCTATAAATCAGTAATCGTTTGCAGCATATGTCTATACTACGTCCTTCTAAACATGCATTGTCGTTCAGCAAACAGAGGTGCCCATCCCGCGGCCAAGTCATTTCTGAACCATCTCCATTGTGGGTGAGTATACGGGAGTGGTGAGTTTTCATCCAGAATGAAGTGAGCAGCCTGGTCTTCCCCCAACGAAAGATCACAACGGTGGACAATAGTTGTGTTGTCTCTGGACCGGACCTAAGCGGAAGACACGTAGTAGATGCTGAATTGGATATGCATACAATTGGACAGTTAAGAGCCGTAGCAATAGCCACTCTTGTGTCTGGCATAGTCATCCAGTAATCGTGGGGTCTGGACCTGATTCAAACCAATTCAACGAGTTGACCATATGTGTAAAAAAAAGTCCCCCACATTTGCATGTAAAGTTCCCGGTGATTGTCTACCTCTTCCCTGACAATAGTTCGAAGTCTGGGCCATATCCCTTCGGGATGACCAAGACCTACGCCAAGAGCTCGATACCCACAATTTCCATCACCTGCCACGTTAACAATCCCTAGGACCCACCGTTAAAAAAGAGGTGGAATTCGAGCCATAAAATATTCGCTACTGTCATCTGGAATGTATAACTCGTGTCTTAAATTGCCCTCGCTAGGTTCTTCGTTCAAGTATGAGACGTTAGAAGGCTCTCCCACGTATGAACTACGTCTCGCAGTTTCTTCATTTAAGTCTCGGACTTTTTTAGGTTTTGTATAGCTTCTGCGGTGCCCTGTGGGGGGTTCTTCATTTAAATCTGAGATATTTTGTTTAGCCTTGGACTTTTTGTCCTTTGCGCTCAGACGTCCATGAGTACTTTCTTTAACAGCAGGTTGACGGGTTGACACAGCTTCGGGAGCGTATATACCTCTGATCATGTTTAACATATTTTTCTTGACAAACGACGATGCTTTGTTAAAAATATTTTGGAATTTTTCTACGTCATCTTGACAAGAAAAATATTGAGGCTCTTCAGGCTCTTGAGGCTCTTCTGGCGTATGAGTATGTCAGACTCTAAGCCAGGGAACACTTAGTGTTCTCCAAAAATTATCAACAGCATTAAGCGGAATAGGCGATCCTGTATTCGAAAAAAGTGACTAGTTAAAATTATCGGTATTGACGGGGAGAATAACTTGATAGGCATAAATTTAATATACATACCATGAATCTGAAGGTAATACAGTTCGTGATAGCCTGGTAAACCATAAACTAACCGCAACTGATGACCACATTCATGTGGGTCCACATCCTGTTTACTTTCTACGAGTATGAGTAGTAAAGCGTCTTTTGAAACATTATACCGCAATTCGTTAAATAGTGTGCCCTTACACGAATGCAGGTTCTTGATTTTGCTTGTATTCAAAGAGTCTCGTATCGCAGTTTCTTGCGCAACTATAATCTTGTCGACTGAACACAACAACGTGTCTAAGCTGGACTGTATGGAGCCCAAGTATAACTTCAACAACGTGTGTTGACCCTCAACTCTACATGTTGTTGTCTGGCCGAAGCTGCGATATTGATCGGTAATGTACGACACAAACATGCGGTCGTAATGTTGCAGCCAGTTATTAAAATACCGCAAAACATCTGAGAAAACAATGAATTAATAAAGTGAGAAAACAATTCGAGTAGTTATTTATTAAATAATAATAAAAAAATGTATTAATGGGTAAGTACCCTGTTTTTGGACCAATAAATCATGTAGGTGATGATAATAGTGCGTGAACACATCTTCGGTCGGAGCTTTAACCATCAAATCCCATGTCCATCTAACGGACTCATACTCCTCTTCCGTAGCGAATTTGTGTCTGCAATGCTTGAGCACATTTTGATTGATATGCCATCGACAGAGTAATCTGTTAGAGTTTGGGAATTATGCTCTGCATGCCCCAAGCAACGCTAAATCTCTGTCGGTGACGATAACCCGCGGGTAATATTGTTCTTCTATCACCAACTTAACACATTCCAACACCCATTTGAAATTTGGCTCATTTTCATAGTTCAAAAAACTAAACGCCATTGAGAATGTTCTGTTTGTTGAAGTAACTCCAACAATTGTAAATAATGGCAGTTTAAACAACGTGGTGTTGTATGTGGAGTCCATCAGCATGATTTCCGGGAATGTTGTCCACAGGGCATATGACGTCGGGTGAACAAAAAAAATTTCCTCAAGCTCATTAGTGTGGTCATTTACCCTGGGGTAGTATGTATAACCTTTACGCCTCAAATGTGCTAAAAGGAGTTGTACCGGAGTCATATCACCACGAATGGCGCCGCGTATCTTGTTTTGTGCATTATATATCGTTTTAATGCTAGACACGTTATTCGGATCACTCTCTTTTAGTGAAGAAAGTATAATTCGTGGTGCTGCTTGATGTTTTGTCAATTGCCCCACCAAAACTAACTCACTTTCTTTTAATCGCATGACCTGTGAAAAACCATGGAACGAGTCTACAAAATCATGATTATGCCTCAGACACTTGACCCTCAAGATCCAACCATTAGTTTGACCTTTTATATATTTCGCCAGTAATCTGAATGGGCAATTAATTTTAGCGGTACCAGTCTGCCGTTGAAGTTCATCTTCTAAACCTTCACGTGCAGACGTCCATGTCTAGAACACTTAAATTTGATTGAGTACTTATAGCTCGTATCTGTTTTAGTTCTTCCTTTAACAATAAGAAAATCGTTCGATTGAGCAGTAGATTGCACCCAATTAGTTAAAACAACTTCATTACGGAACACCTAAAAAATAATAAATACAAGTTTTAATAAAACTTTTAAAAAATACAACTTTTAATACAACTTTTGTAGAAATTTTAATACAACTTTTAAAAAAATACTACTTTTAAAAAACTTATAATACAACTTTTATTTTAAATTTAATAAAACTTTTATTTTAATATAATACAACTTTTATTTTAAAAAACTTATAATACTTTTAAAACTTATAATACTTATTATACTTATTATACTTTTATTTTTAAAAAGTTATAATACTTTTAAAACTTATTAAACTTTTAAAACTTATTAAACTTTTAAAAACTTTATAGAAGTTAAAACGTTTTAATGTTTTATACGTGTGTGGTGTGGGTGATGTCTACACGTTCGTTTCTTGTGGTGGGTGAGGTGTACGCGTTTTCTCTCGTTGTTATATGTGTTTCTCTCTCACTATCTCACACAGTTGTTAGTATCTCTCTCTCTCATCTCTGTCGTTTCTCTCTCTCACTAAAAAAGTCTTTGATAAGACTTTTTAGATCTAAAAACTTGTTAGATCTTGTGGTTATGTTGTGGTGATGTTGTGGGTTGGTGGTATCTGTTGTGGTATCTGATGTTGTGGCGATGTTTTGGTATCTGTTTTTGTGGTATCTGTGGTGGTGATGTTGTGGGTTGGTTGTATCTGTTGTGGTGATGTTTTGGTTTAAAGACCTGTTTGGTTTTCATTGCTTAAGTTTTTAGATCTAACAAGTTTTTAGATCTTGATGATTATTTAACATCTTGAAAAAATACGAGGTTGGTTTTAAAACTTGTTAGATCTAAAAACTTGTAACATCTAAAAACTTGTAAGATCTAAAAACTTGTTAGATCTAAAATATTTCTGTGTTGACTTTTTGGTTTAAAAACCTGTTTGGTTTTCGTTGCTTAAATTTTTAGATCTAACAAGTTTTTAGATATTGATGATTATTTAATATCTGGAAAAAAATACGAGGTTGGTTTAAAACTTGTTTTATCTAAAAACTTGTTAGATCTAAAAACTTGTTAGATCTAAAATATTTCCGTGTTGACTTTTTGGTTTAAAAACCTGTTTGGTTTTCGTTGCTTAAGTTTTTAGATCTAACAAGTTTTTAGATCTTGATGATTATTTAACATCTTGAAAAAAATACGAGGTTGGTTTTAAAACTTATTTCATCTAAAAACTTGTTACATCTAAAAACTTGTAAGATCTAAAAACTTGTTAGATCTAAAATATTTCTGTGTTGACTTTTTGGTTTAAAAACCTGTTTGGTTTTCGTTGCTTAAGTTTTTAGATCTAACAAGTTTTTAGATCTTGATGATTATTTAACATCTTGAAAAATATACGAGGTTGGTTTTAAAACTTGTTTCATCTAAAAACTTGTTACATCTAAAAACTTGTTAGACTGATATTTTTTTGAATCTAAAAACTTGTTAGATCTAAAAACGTTTTGTGCTGGTGATGTTTCTGTGAGATAAGTAGTTTGTGGTAAAGACTGATTTTTTTTAAAATCTAAAAACTTGTTAGATATTTCTGTGGCAATGACTTATTTTTAGTGGTGATGTTTTGCAGGTGATACTCTAATGAGTCACCTGATTATTTGCTGTGGTTATGTTTCTATTAAAACTTGTTGGGGTGCCTTTGCAGTTTCATTACTGGATGGTAAAGTGGGCAGTTTTATCTCACTTTGCAACTTTAAATGAATAAATAGGTTTTAAAAAAAAGGTAATGATGATTTTTATAAAAGAAAAATCTTAAGAGTTTTGGCATGGCAAATATGAATGAACGGTAAAGTGAGTTTATATCTCACTTTGCAACATTCATATTTGCAGCCAACATGTTTGTTTATATCTCATAAAGAGCTAATAATCTGAGCCTTACCTTTTGTGTGTCAAATGGTGAACTAGACATGGTTGTTTGTGGTGTTGTTGCTTGTTGTTGTTGTTGCTTGTTGGTGTTGTTGCTTGTTGTGTTGTTGCTTGTTGTGGTGGACCACTTGTGTTGTCTGCTTTCTTGTGGGTGTTGTTGGTTGTTGCTTTCTTGTTGGTGCTTAGGTTTTTAGTTTTTAGTTTGTGTTGTTGCTTTCTTGTTGGTGCTGTTGGTGCTATTGGTGTTGTGGTGTTGTTGCTTTCTTGTGGCATTATAAGCCTGAAGTGCCTGCATAGCAGCTCCCCTTTGAGAATCTTAGTTACTTTCTTGTGAACTTTTGCAGTTTTCGAATCCTACTTACCACATTCATGTTGAAAACGTGTAACTTGTGAAATTTGTTGAACTTGTGAGGCTTGTGTCCTGAGAACTTGTGACTTGTGCAGTTAGTCAAGTGACTTGTGCAGTTTGAGACTTGTGAGACTTGTGCAGTTTGAGACTTGTGAGACTTGTGCAGTTTTAGACTTGTGAGACTTGTGCAGTTTGACAATCCTGTGAACTTGTGACTTTGTGCAGTTGTGACTTAAAATTTTCCGAGGCGATGATGATAACCTCAGTGTTCAAGAGTCCTGTGTTCGGAGTGTTCAAGTTGTTTAAAGTGTTCAATGTGCAAAAGTTGTACTTACACCATTCATCCTAAGCTTTTGACGTTTTCAAGTGTTCTTTCATTGATTCTAAGAGTTTCCCCTCGACGATACGTCCGTGAAGTCCGAATATTACGGTGTTCTTTCGTTGTTGTGGTGTTGTGGTTATCGTGGTTGTCGTGGTTGTTCTTTCGTTGTTGTGTTTGATTTTTGATTTTTGGATTCGTGGTTGT
>BPTQ01000001.1:206516627-206575782 GCA_019973895.1 Chrysanthemum seticuspe
GGCGAAAAAAAGGCAAAGACGGTGGCTCTTAATGAATCCAAACAATTTTGAGGCATTGATCAATGATCATTTAATTGTTTGTGGTAATTTTTTTATTTTTCAGTTGCTATTTGTTAATAGAATTTTAAACATGCTGGTTGTAATTTGGTCTCTTCAAACCCAAGCAGTGTTTGGTTTTCAGAAAGATACTTTTGTGATTTTTGTCAATTGGTGTTGTGTTTGGTTTGTTAGTATTATTTATCTTATATAGTCGTCAATTGGGACAATTGGTAATTTGGTACTTTTGTGTAGTAGCATTATTGTACTAAGTTAACACAGTGAAGTTGTCTCAAGTTGCAAATTGCTTGCAAACTGTTTCAATTTTTATATGTTTTTTGGAAGTATATGGTCATAAGGATCATAGTTCATAAATATAGTATTGCCTTTAGGAACTTGTTTTGAGTTTTAATAAGTAGCAAAAATACTTTTGTAACTTTCAACGATATTGCATTGTAGATGGATTTATTTCTCTTTCCAGGAGTTACAGTGGCAATTTCGAACACCCAAACACTTCATTCATTTTTTTTATAAAAAGACTAGTGACACATTAGATGATGAAAATCAACCAGAAGAACATGTTCTCGTTTTTGAAACGCCAAGTCCAAATGCAAACATAGTGGATCTTAACTTTTTAGAAAGAGATCCGGGAAGCGAACACAAATCTTCTCCTAATCAAACGAACTAATAAGACAATCCTATTTGAACCTAGGACCTTTTCAAATTCATCTTATATAGTATCCTACCAAAGGATCGAATATTCCAATCCTTATGGTTCTATATTTTTCCTAGCTGGTTATAGTATTCTACTACAACAAATGTTGCATATTTATTTCTTTGTTACTTGTTCAGTGACAAACCAAATGTGAAACATGGTTCTAATGCATTTACTGTTAAAAAAATTGAAAACTGGAAAAAGGTTAATGATGGAAAAAAATTGTACATTTCTTAAGCATATTGGTTGTTCACAACATTAAGTTGCGGTAACATTTAGTAAAAATTTGTTGAATCAAGATGCACACATCGAAATATTATCCAGAAGCAAAATGCAGAAGTAATTTTGAATAATCGTGTATGACTGAAAGCTTTGATTGATATTGTTCGTTGGTTGACATTTCAAGCTTGTGCTTTTCGAGGGCATGATGAAACTAGTAAATCAAAAAATTGAGGTAATTTTTATCGACATTTTAAAACTTCTAGCTTCATACAATGTTGAACTTGCCATTGTTGTGTTGGAGAATTCTCTTTTTAATTCAATATATACTTTTGGGGATATTCGAATATTAAATATTATTGCAAACAAGGTTCAGAAGCATATTAGGAGTGAAGTGGGAAACTTATACTTTTGTGTCATGATCGACGAAGCACGAGACGAGTCCAAGAAAGAACAAATGGCTATAGTTTTAAAGTTTGTTGACAATAATGGGGTTATAAGAGAGAGGTTCTTAGATTTGGTACATGTAAGTGATACTTCATCATTTACTCTTAAAACAATTGTGGAAACAACTTCAGAAGCACGAGTTTGATACTAGTAAAATTCATGGCCAAGGTTACGATGGTGCTAGTAACATGAGAGGGGAATATGATTGAATAAACTGATGAGGTTAAAAGTTAAGAAATCAAATGATGTTTTGAAAGTTGCTGAAAAATGGGGATTGCAATGGGTAAATATGTAGTTAAGAGAGATATGGAGTGTTTGGTAAAGGATCTTAAAAGAACGGTATGGTATGTTGAGTATGGAATGTTGGATATGCAAATGGCCTTGTACCTTGAGTTAAGGGTTTATGCATTTGGACTATTTCTAACTTGTTTATATGATAAGGAGGTGTCTGCAATTAAATTTTTAGAGCGGTTTTTATTTGCTTAAACCATTTCTCATAAGGAAGGTTTCCTGCAAAATAGGTTAAGGGGTGTATGGAATATGAAATAAAAGCAGATGGCTAGTAGCTTGGACATGAAATTCTAAGTCAATTAGCATGCCTTTAAGTGTATTATGTGAGGGTGACGTTGCATTATAATTGAAGCTATGATTGTTGGTTTGTGAATGAACTCTGCATAAGGTAGTTTCCTGCTTTTGGGTCTATGGTGAGGTGCCAGCTTATGATGATGTCTTTTATCTGCTTTATCTCGGCTTTTTGTTTGTGAGCATGGAGCTACAAACAGGAAGTTAAGTATAGGCTGTCTAAAGGGAAATGTAGTCATGAGTGAGAAGCTGTCATGAGGTAATCTAAGCTTCATTTTGTTTATAAACTTGTAAAGAATGATATTGCAAGTTTTTATTTATACATGTGTTCTTAAGATGGAAATGTAGCTTAGCCTCATTGGAAGATGGAGTTTTACATTGTCATTGATGATGCCTTCACGTAATGATTTCCTTTGATTACTTGGTGTGAGTTTGGAATCTGCATTGATGATCATTGGATTGTAGTTAGATTTGAAGGAAATGTAGTCAAAGATAGTGGTTTCTCTATGGAATTTGAGCTGCTTCTAAATTAGCTAGCTTAGAATTTGAATAGTGAATAGTTAACAGATTAAATATGTTATGTTTTGTTCTGTATAGCTGCATTGAGTTGGGCATGTCCAAACAGCTTGTTTTTATGCTTTTTGTAAGTTGCAATTAGTTGTGTTTAATATATATTCACCTTTCACAAAAAAAACATGAGAGCGGAATGGAATGGGTTACAAGCTCTTGCTGTTAAAGATTGACCTCATGCATATGATACAGGTTTTCTGACCAGGTTTTAATATTTATAATGTCTCGTTTACCTATGCTCCACCTTATGTACTCACGGGCAGTGTACCCAGTCGTGTGTAGTGTAGTAATCGGTAAAACCGAGGTCGTCCCAAGAGCTATGTGAGCGAATTCTAATTAAGTCTAGATGTCACTGGTTTTTAACTGGTTTTAGGTTTGAAATGATTAATTAACTAAATAACAAGAAATAAAAGCAAATAAAGAAGATAGATTTGTGATCAATAGAGGTAAAGTGTGCTAACCTAATTACTCATCCTATCGTTTAATGTTCATGTTTTACTACTTCCAATTGAATCAAGTGGGGATTTAAGTCGCTAGGATAGCATTTGGTCAGTTCGTCCTAACCTATCAACAAAGGCTTCCACCCGAGGTCAAGATTCTACCTTTGATAGTCGAGTTGTTTTTAGTCGCCTAAGCCAAGTCATTAAGTACCCTACATGAAAGATTCGTAATAATGAGTGCCCGGGCGCTAGCATCTTAGACACTCATCCCTAACTTCTTAAGTTCATCCAAACGACCGGTCATCATCTGGTCAGTTCGCCCAAGCGAGGAAGGGTCGTCAGTTGGTCAATTCTTACCCTCCCCAACTCTACCTAACTACTTAGGGTCAGTTGGTCAATTCTCCTAAGCAACTAGATACGACCGCCATTCAAAATTACCGAAGCTAGGGTACTACTAATGAACTATGCATGCATACACTAGAAACAATTATACGGAAGCATGAAAACATAAACAAAACACTCAAGGAATCATAACTAGGCTAGCACCAAAGGTGCTTAGCCGATCATATTAAAAGAAACGAAGAATTCAATGTTTAACATAATGGAATACATGAATCGAAAGTAAAAGATAAAATGATCGTTAATGCTTATCGTTAGGGAGTGATTTCTCCCTTGGAGATGGCTCCGTATGCTCCGAATGATGTGCCTTTGGAACCCTCTTCACGTTCTCTGCCTTTGAGTTATGTGTGAATGATGTGAAATACATAATTAGGGCTGGTATTTATAGGCACGATCTAGTTACGGCGTAACTTGAGTTGAGAGTTACGTCGTAACTTCAATAATTCCTCAAATAATGCTCTCGTTAAGCAGGTTACGGCGTAACACTTGGGAAAGGTTACGACGTATCTTCAATACAGGTTACTTTTTCTAAGATTACGCCGTAATCCTTGTGAGGAGTTACGGCGTAGTTGATGGAGGCGCAAAACATTTCTTGACCTAGTTGATTACGGCGTAACCTTAGTTGGGAGTTACGCCGTAATTGCCTTTAAGTTGGTCTTCTGAGTCAACGCACTAGCTACGGCGTAATGTGAGAGAGTGAGTTACGCCGTAGCTTCTTCACAGTTGGGATACTATCATAAATCTTTAAGAAAATCTCCAAATCCACGTCTCATAAGCTCCAATGCTCGTAATTTACCTGAAAGTGAAATATAAAGGAATACAAGCGTAAATCCATATAAATGATATAAAATACGAGCATTATCGGGGGAAATTGACACTTAAAATTCAGGACTATTTGATGTTATCAAATATCCCCCCACATGAACTCTACTTGCCCTCAAGTAGACCTTATTAGAAAAAATTTAAAAAGATATCCCCCATTACCTGGAAGATATAAGTTTAAAAATCCCTTATGCTAGAATAAATCAAAGCCGAACACCTCACAAAATAGGAACAAAACACTCAAATTATCTCAACTAGTCTAGGTTTCAGTTTCGGGGTGACCACTCAAAGCACAGTCATAGCATGTATTCTATCATAATTTTGGCGGTTACACAAATCTCCACCACTAGAGTTAAGGACTAAACAATTCTTGAAGGCAATATGGGTAGACACAACATGGGTTAAGGGTGTAATGTCATTACTAACATGTCACGGCAAAGTGGACAAAATCAATGATACATGACCAAATCCATGGCCAAGACACCAAAGATTGCTCGCTTCATCACCTAGACACGCTTCATGACTAAAAGGTAGGATAAGACATGGGAAATAATTAGTGTAAAATAAAAATAATAAAGCAAATAGTCTTAACCTATAACCAAGTTGTCACTACCTACCGTTCATCCAATGTTCAAGCTTTAAGGTAAAGAAACCGGATCATGATCAAATCAAGTAGATGTGCTATTAGCGGACGTCATGATGGGCACATTACCTGTTCTTCAACTGTTGGCGCAATAATTACCAACTCAATTCTTCAAATGTGACCGAGGTGTCCTCCTCGATACTTAATATTTGATGAGCTCCAATCATAGTGCTTATAACATTGCACGTTACAATAAACAATAAACTACTACTATTTTTTTTTCTTTCATAACATAACATACCCCCACTTGAGATGAACATATAATGAGAATCTGGGGGGTCTTCAATGATTCTTCAAATATAAGTCTTTGACGAAAGCGTGATTTCCGAATCTCTCTACTTGAACTTTGAACTTAGGCAAACAATGACTTCCCAATCACAAATTAATACTACATAGTAGGCTAGGGCGAATGGGTGTGACGAAACAATATATATTGGGTTAACAAAATGAAAGGAATGGCTCAGACGGGTGTATCTAGGGGTATCTTGCACTAAGGGTGAGTGCAACAAAAAGGTTTAACATGGGGATCGAAAAGTCGAGGTGACTAATCGATAGACACACAAGGATAAGCTATTTGGGTGATAATCCTAAAATATTGCCTTCTCAAACTGATTATTCCATATACATTAAGTGAACTCAACATACCTCGTCTATGGTCTCGAAATGATGCAAATGCCAAGTTCTAAAGTTTACAAGCTACCGGCACACTCATAATTTGGTGGATTTGGTAAATAATTGGAAACGGATAAGGCTAATCTCACCATAAAATGTTAAGGGTTATAATGTGCTCGGCTAAGGTCTAATCTAGTTAGGTTAAGAAAAACATGTCAAAATTTTAAAAATGGCATAATTTTTCAAAATAAACTAGAAAAACGAGGGAAATAAAGTTCAAGTAATAATTCTACTCCCGTCCACCTACTTGAGATGTACAAAGTCCCTTTTGTACTAAACGTTAAATAAAGGTGAAGAGAAAGTAGAATTAGAGCGAGAACTTCCCTGAAATTTGCTCCTAAAAAGAAAGAAGGCCCACGAAGAGAATTGTGCCTTCGCTTAAGCATCCACGAGCAAACTTCATTCCCTGAAATCACACTAACCAACAAGCATAATTCTAAAAAGAAAAAGAAAAACAAAAAGAAATCTAACTTACTTTCGTAGGAATCACGGTTGCATTTAGCATATGCAACAAGCCTTTTAAACCACTTGGTGTCCCAAGTGGACGAGTGTAGTCTTGTGAGGGCTTACAGGGAACATACCCACAAAGTTAATTTAAAAACTAATATAAGGTTATTGTGTTAATATAGGAAAAATTAAAGCTGCAGGATAGTTACGACGTAACGCAAAAGAGGAGTTACGCCGTAATTGTGATAAAACCTGGCATTCGGCTACTAGAGAATAGCTACGGCGTAACCATATAATGGGATTATGCCGTATTGGTTTATGTCTTGGAGAGAATCGCTACTGAGGATATGTGACGGCGTAACCATGAGGATGAGTTACGCCGTAACTGTTGGACAGAACAGGTCCCCGTTTTAGTCACTTGTGAATTCTTCTCCAATTCCTGCAAAAATGTTAAAAACACAAAACCCAACAAAAATTGAAATAAGAGAAATAAAAAGGATAATTCGGGTTGTCTTCCGAAAGAGCACTTTTCTTTATTACCGAGTCTTTAAGTTAGACTCAAACCCATGGGGCTTTATGGTGGCCTTTGAACTTGGCCAACTTCTTCCATATCTTTCATCAAGTTTTTTCTGACCCATGCAACATTAGTAGCGGTGTGGAGAAACTCTTTTGTCTCAATCTTCCGAATCTTGGAAAACTTTTCGTCCAGCCCCAAGTGGTACCTTGTAATCTCAAAATTTTCAGCTATAATTGGTGGCGGCCTTTTGTACAGAATACCAAGAAGTTTGCACCTCCGTTTTTCGTATGCCTCATCATCTGGGTCAGTGAACCCGTCTTGACCTTGTAGTTCAAGGTAGTCCATAATTCCCTCAATGTCATCATCATCGGATTCAGTTCCCTTAAACCACTTGTCATCTAGTAATTCTTCAATAAGCACACGCTTACATTCTTCTTTTTCATTACCCGATGTATCTTTGCTATCCTCATTCATCACTTCACTAGTATC
This sequence comes from Chrysanthemum seticuspe, assembly GCA_019973895.1. Lineage (NCBI taxonomy): Eukaryota > Viridiplantae > Streptophyta > Magnoliopsida > Asterales > Asteraceae > Chrysanthemum > Chrysanthemum seticuspe. The sequence goes on from BPTQ01000001.1 coordinate 206,523,626, forward strand.
ATTGGGAATCTCTTCACTTGGGTCTTCTTCACTCATGCATCCCTTCCAAATTTTTTCCTTGGTGGAAGCATCTACTTTTCCATACTTGATTTTATCCCAATCGTCAAATCCCAACTTATCTAACCAAGGTAACTCCGTTCTCTCATCGTCATTGGTTGAGGTCCACAAAAATTCATCATCCCCAACTCTAGCTATGCTACTGCCCCCGTTACAGTCATCGTCAAACGGGTTACAAGAAGCCCAAAAGACTTTACCAAAGGTCTTTATCTTCTCACACCAATGCTTCCGAGTTGTCTTGTCGTTGGTGTTGCTTGAGGGATCATCCTTGCAGGAGGTATCATCTTTGATTGGCTTTTCATCCATGGAATCTCTTTGTTGGAGACAATGTTCTTCGTAGTCTAGCTTGAGCTTCCTTAGTATACCTACATTAATAATAGCATCCCCGAATCTTACCAAATACCAATCTTGAAAAGATAGATCTCCGAACTTGACGTCGTGTCTTTCTAGCTCATGGGGGCATGTCCATTCTTTACCCTTCATATTACCACCCCCATTACAATACTCGCGAAATGGATTGCATGTAGGCCATGCTCGTTTAGATTCATCTTCTATGATCATTATTGGATTGCAGCAGTACTTAATAGGGGGTTCTTCTATGTCCTTAATTGAGAATTTTGCCAACCTTTCATCATCATTAGTTGTAGACCACATGTACTTGTTGTTTTTAACCCTTTCTTTGTCGTCTCCTCCATCGCAAATGTCATTATGAGGGTTACACGAGGCCAAAGGTCGTACCACTTATCATTTTCCATTGGTATCGCCTTGCATCAGTGGTACTTCCTCTTGGATGGGGATTTTGGGATCATGTTCGTATCACCGGGCCACCCATTAATGACATGCGTTCCTGATTCATCCAATTCGAGAAATCTGTCGAACCAAGTATCCCAGTTACGCTGTAATTCGGATGTGGGGTTACGGCGTAACTGGCTTCTGTCAGCACTTCCAGCATCATTTTCCGGCACAATGCTAGAATTATCGTTAGACGCATCGTTTTCAGAAAAAATAGCTTTGCAAACTATCGGTTTGCTTCTTGTGCTTCATTCCTTCTTTGTACTTCATCGCTAAGTTTACCAATCATGGCTTCTAGATATTTTAGCGATTCGTCATGACTAAAGAGGCTCTTGTTTGTATTTTCTTGGAAATTCCTTAGCCATTCTTCCTGCTCCTTTTGTCTCTCAGTTGAGTCTTCGAGGTATTTGCTGATCGTATCCTCCAGATTAGATCTTCTTTCCCCAAAAGGCCCACGGTTGTAATATGCTGGAGGTCCTCCACGATAACCATTCCCGTTTCCATTTGCTCCTTGAAACGGTCTATTTGTTTCACCATATTTCACTTTTTCAACTTTACCATCATCGTCAATAAGAGGACATTTTTTTGTGAGATGTCCTCCACCACAGCTTTCACATCCTACTTGGATAGCGTGAACACTTCCTTGAGCTTAAGCGTGTCACGTCCAAGATTTTCAAGCTTGTTTGTAATGGCGGCAATACCATCAAGATTTCCGCCTAGGCTTCTTTGGCTTCCTCCATCGTGCTATTTCTGAGAATGATCGACCATTTTTTGAATGGCTTCAATGGCGAGAGTAAGGGTCATCCTTGGAATTGGTCCCTGGTAGTCCAACATTTGTCTTGTAGCAATATTGATACCTTTGTAGAAGATATTGACCTTTTGCTCGCTGTTTAGGTCATGAGTGGGACACTTGTAAAGAAGATCGTTGTATCTATCCCAAGCTTGATACAACGTTTCATCGCCTTCTTGCTTAAAATTATGGATCTCTATTAGTTGATTTGATATCTTCGAAGGAGGACAATATCTTTGAATGAAATTCTTCTTGAGGAGAGCCCATGTATCGACTGCCCCGGCGGGCAATCTATCAATCCATCTTTTTGCTGCCCCAGTAAGTGTTATGGGGAATACTCGGAGCATAACCGCGTCATGAGAAACACCAGGTATGTTGAAAAGGCTTGCGATGTACAAGACATTTTCAACGTGTTCGTAAGAATCTTCGTCTCTGTTTCCCGAGAAAGGGTTAGCACTTAGCTCCCTCATAAATTGTTCTTTAATCTCAAAACGGAAGTCATCTCTAATAGCCGGCCTAACGAGCCCCGATCCTTGTTCATCCCAAATCATGGCCAAATATTCCTCAAGAGTAAGCTTATCAATGTCCACAACCTCCATGGTACCTGAAACTTAAAAGAAATTTCGTGAGAAAACAAAAAATTTAAAATAAAACAAAAATAAAAGACTTAAAGAAAATCCTAATATAACTCCCCGGTAGCGGCGCCAAAAACTTGATGCAGGTTTTCTGACCAGGTTTTAATATTTATAATGTCTCGTTTACCTATGGTCCACCTTATGCACTCACGAGCAGTGTACCCGGTCGTGTGTAGTGTAGTAATCGGTAAAACCGAGGTCGTCCCAAGAGCTATATGAGCGGATTCTAATTAAGTCTAGATGTCACTGGTTTTTAACTGGTTTAAGGTTTGAAATGATTAATTAACTAAATAACAAGAAATAAAAGCAAATAAAGAAGATAGAGTTGTGATCAATAGAGGTAAAGTGTGCTAACCTAATTACTCATCCTATCATGTAATGTTCATGTTTTACTACTTCCAATTGATTCAAGTGGGGGTTTAAGTCGCTAGGACAACATTTGGTCAGTTCGTCCTAACCTATCAACAAAGGCTTCCACCCGAGGTCAAGATTCTACCCTTGATAGTCTAGTTGTTTTTAGTCGCCTTAGCCAAGTCATTAAGTACCCTACATGTAAGATTCATAATAATGAGTGCCCGGGCGCTAGCATCTTAGACACTCATCCCTAATTTCCTAAGTTCATCCAAACGACCGGTGATCATTTGGTCATTTCGCACAAGCGAGGAAGGGCTGTCAGTTGGTCAATTCTTACCTAGAACAACTAGATAGGGTTAGTTGGTCAATTCTCCAACTCTACCTAACTACTTAGGGTCAGTTGGTCAATTCTCCTAAGCAACTAGATACAACCGCCATTCAAAACTACCGAAGCTAGGGTAGCTACCAACGAACTATGCATGCTTACACTAGAACAATTATACGGAAGCATGAAAACATAAACAAAACATTCAAGGAATCATAACTACGCTAGCACCAAAGGTGCTTAGCCGATCATATTAAAAGAAACGAAGAATTCAATGTTTAACATAATGGAATACATGAATCGAAAGTAAAAGATAAAATGATCGTTAATGCTTATCGTTAGGGAGTAATTTCTCCCTTGGAGATGGCTCCATATGCTCCGAATGATTTGCCTTTGGAACCTTCCGTTCTCTGCCTTTGAGTTGTGAGTGAATGATGTGAAATGCAGAAATTAGGGCTGGTATTTATAGGCACGATCTAGTTACGGCGTAACTTGAGTTGAGAGTTACGCCGTAACTTCAATAATTCCTCAAATAATGCTCTTGTTAAGCAGGTTACGGCGTAACACTTGGGAAAGGTTATGCTGTATCTTCAATACATGTTACTTTTGCTAAGATTACGCCGTAATCCTTGTGAGGAGTTACGGCGTAGTTGATGGAGGCGCAAAACATTTCTTGACCTAGTTGATTACGGCGTAACCTTAGTTGGGAGTTACGCTGTAATTACCTTTAAGTTGGTCTTCTGAGTCAACGCACTAGCTACGGCGTAATGTGAGAGAGGGAGTTACGCCGTAGCTTCTTCACAGTTGGCATACTATCATCAATCTTTAAGAAAATCTTCAAATCCGCGTCTCATAAGCTCCAATGCTCGTAGTTTACATGAAAGTGAAATATAAAGGAATACAAGCGTAAATCCATATAAATGATATAAAATACGAGCATTATCGGGGAAAATTGACACTTAAAATTCAGGACTATTTGATGTTATCAGCATACCATGTTCATTGCTTTGCTCATCGATTACAGCTTGCTCTAGTTACTGCTGCTGGTGAAGTTATTCCTATTTACCAGTTCTTCAAAAACTTATCTTCCATTGTAAATGTAATTTGTTCTTCTAGTTAGCGACATGACGAGTTACAGAAAGCTAAATCAATTGACATTGAACACTTGTTGGAACTTGGTGAAATAAAACCTGGTAGAGGGAAAAATCAAGTTGGGACTTTAAAACGAGCTAGTGATACAAGGTGGGTTTCTCATTTTTTTACGTGAGATATTGTGAAATATAGGTGAGAAATGTATTTAGTTATGTTGATTCATAGTTTTTTTACGTAGAAGTATCGTTTTTGTTGATTAAATACAAACAAGTGATTCACAATAGTCATTTTATTCTATATTCACTGAAATTGTGTTTTTCATGATTTCTCAAATTTCTCAAGAACCAAATTCATTAAGTTATTTGTAACTCGTTGAATAAGTTAACATAAAAACCCAAGCATGAAAACACATAAGAGCCAATTGAACCTTATCCGTTTTAAACTAAATCATCATGTTTAATAAAAGGCGTAATGGTGTAAAATTATAATAACTTACAAATGCACATGAATACGTACATTAAAGTGTTTTGTACAAGTGATTATTCTAGAATTACTTTTTGTGTAACACATTTCGACTACTAATGCAAACGACCATTACTAAGCAACAAGTTTTAATATAAAACTAGTCAATATAGAAGTGAAAACAATACGATACATATGGATGCCACCATCTCCAAGCACCTAGAAGCATATATCCAACAAGCAACAGCAACACATCCCAGCACAACTGTCATCAAACAAAATTTCTTTTACTTAGAGAAGTCTTTAACTTATGATTGTTGCAGACAATATAAGATTACTCAACTTGAATTAACTCTTATTTCGAAAACAGGACAAGCCCTTGTCTCATAATGCTCAAACACAGCTCATTTGAATGTATAAAGTTTGTTCGAGCCTAATGTTTCGAACTTGAGCTCGACTTGTGAGGTATGGTCAAGCCCGAGCTTGGCTTGTTTTTACGGTGCGCCTATACCAATCACCTCCTTTAATAAGGAGAATGAAATGAGTGTAAGGAATTGTGTGTGGTTACTGAACCTTGAGTCGATACATTTTTTAGTAGAAATTTTGAAAGAAGCTCGAATGAACTATATTTTAAACCTTGTACTCGACAACTAGTACTTTCGAGCTTTGTTTCAACTTTGGTTTTCTCATTTTTCAAATTTTGAATAAAAATAATGATCAAGTTTAGTATTGATCAACTCTATACTTTCAAGCTCGGCTAGACTTGATTCGATTATGTAGCATCGTGGGCTCGTGGTTTTGTAAGAAACAAATTTAATGGTTAGTGTAAAACAAATTTAACTCTGTTACAGTTTAAGTTTTCAAGACGTGTGTATCAGTATAAGAAAAAGCTTAATCTCATTCCTCCTCATACCACTTCTCATACCCATAAGGCCATAATCCTTCCTAATAACAAACCAAAGGCCGCATTTATCCCAGATAAACGAGTCACCGCAACATCCTCATTGTTTGTTCTAATTAGATCTTCAATTTGTTTAAATTAGCAATAATCAATCTAAAACTGCTATGTTATGTATAATAAAACCTTTTTAAATAACGCGTATGACAGTCAAAAACTCATATACCGACACTACAGAGAAAGAGAGTACCATCCCCTCCAGAATCCATCGCCCCTGGCCTGAGTTTCATGAAGATGCGGATTCTTGTCACTTGATTCATAGCCATCTTTCAGCGGAGGACCAACCGCCGCTGGTGGCAGTGGTAGCGCAGGTGGTGCCACATGATCCTTGCCACCCTCCACCTGAGCTTGAGAATATTGAGGAACTGATGCAACATAATAAAGATTTATAAACAGTAATATAAATATTCACGATTTACTACCACCATTCAAATTTGTAAAAGAAAAAGACATATAGAAACCACGGGTCATATGCTTGCATCAAACCGAACATGACATACCTTGATGTGGCTGATTTTGCTCATAGTTACTCATCTTCAAAGGAAACTGATCAATATCACGATCGCAATTATCTGCTATATGAAATATAGATAGACAGGACGAGTGTATATATACCCCAATCAAAACAAGATTAGCTAAAGTGGAGTAGTTATGATGGAGTAGTTAGCAAGATATCAGTACAACTATTCATGCCTAAGGTACAACCTTAAGAATGTAAAAAATACCAAAAAAACATAAGCGGGTCAACAATGTTGACCTTTCATCGCATATTACATCACATGACTAACAATATGATGCTTTCCAGAAACTATGCTTGGTTGCATTTACAAATAGACCATAATGTGAAAAGGAAAATCATTATGAGTAACGAGACCGAACCTGGGCCATTCAGGGTACAAGTCAAGGTTGCAGACGGTTTTCATTGTTAAACACTAATGTAAAACCATCAAACGTAGAACGTGAGATTCACAAAGAAAGAAAAGCCATGAATTAGAACTATAGATTTCCAGATACATTTCTTATAAACTAAAGCATTTCCAAAATTAGGGTTCCAGTTGTCGAGAACTCAAAAATAATAAAGTGTCTCAGTCACTAGGCTGCAGGTCGCTTAGAAACGTATCAGCTTCTTCATCGTCATCATCTTCGCTTCCTTTAACATTTCCGGAAGTTGACTCTTTGGAAAAAGTCACCTTTGACATGAATAATTCATCTTGAAGAGCGCCTGCTTCCTTCAAGATTCTTAACATAGCCTCTTTTCCCTTTTCATTACGTTCTTGTTCACAAGTCTTGAAAAACAATGAAACATTAATCGGTTTTGGTTTCCAGAATCGTGATTCTTCATGTGAGAGTGCCTTTTCAAAGCAACCCAATGCATCAGATATCCTTTTTTCTCTAATATGACCTTCAGCGATTATTTCCCATGAACTCGAATTTGCTTTTCCCGTTTCCAACATTTCTTTGAAAAAAGACTCGGCTTTTTCTTTATACCCTTTTCGAACATACCAACCCAATAGCCGATTCCCGATTCTTGCATCATACGTTGTCTTAACCGAAAGCCATTCATCATAAAGCAACTCTGCTTCTTCGATTTCATCCATTCTGACAAAAGCCGATATAACTGCATGATAGCCCATATTAGGTATATATGGAAAAACCGATTTATAAGTTCCCCAAATCCTTTGAACTTCATCTTTTTTCCCAATGCTACCATAGTGACTCAAAAGATAATGATAAGGAATTCTATAACGCCCGGTAATCTTGCTTTCAATCTTTTTAAGACATTCTTCTGCTTTTTCAAGCTCTCCAAGATTAATATAAACTGTCGCAAGAGTACTATAAGTAGTCCAATTGGGTTTTACCGATGCATCACGTTTCATCATTTCAAACACTTCTTCCATCTTTTCAACAGATCCTTGAGACCCACGGGACGTTATCCAGATACTGTAAGAATATAAATCTAAGTCTATGTTGTTCTTTGTCATTTCTTTAATTAATTTTTCAACTTTTTCATGATCTTTAAGATTCATGTAAAGAGTCAGCATCACATTATATGGAAGTGCATGGTTTGCATAGTCTTTTTCTTTCATTTGGGCTAATAAAGACTCGGCTTTTTCTTTCTTTTTAGCGTGTACGTATGCATTCAAGAGGGACCCATATACTCGTTTGTCTATAAGATCATCTTGTAGATTTTTAAAGTAATCTTCGGCACCTGAAATGCCATCAATTTTAGATACCAGATCTAGTTGAATTGCAGCATCGCTCGGGGACATGATGAATCTCTCTGGTTTTTTACTCATCCAATCGTATACCTGCAAGAAAAAACAACAAAGTTCGCTTTCATATATTTGAGCAGAAATTCACAGGTAATGTACATGATACATAATGGACTATTGAACGGTAAAGATTAAGAATCAAAATATCGGTGTTCAACACTCGATTATAGGGTGTTTGGCATTGCCTTTTGGAAAGTAATTATGCGATATGGAATAAATGTATTCATGTATTCAGCTGGAACAAAAGACAGGTTTAGTGTCTGGATGTGCTTATGTTGTTTGAAGTTGAACTAGTTGTCTTATTTTTTGCAAATTCTATTTGTTTAAGGATTTACATGTAGCATGGGCCCTAGATAATGAGATATTAGAAGTCTTATGTTGCAACGAATCCTAGATAAGGAGATAGTAGAATGATTAGACTATAAACCAGCAACTAATTATCTGTAACTTGACATCGCAATATCAAATCATCCGTAATCACTTTAAAAACAAAATGCCAAACAAACCTATATGTAATTCTTTAACAAGAAAGCTACTGATTTTGGGTAATTCATTGGAAATGAGATGAGAGCCACAAAACGATGTATTTTAATGGCTAGAGTTCTTTAAGAAGTCTAAAAATTGTACTAATTGTTACAACAGTCGTCAGTCAAATTGACTTCTGAGTCAACTACTCATTAGAATTGAAGGGATACCCTTGGTCTTACTTTAACTTTCACTATCTATCCTTAGATGCAGTTATCAAAATTCAAGTTAAAGCAAAAGATCATACAACAATTTCGTGAAGAGAAACCAATTCAGGTGAAATATGGACATTTGGGGCACACAGGAAGTACCAAATTCAAGCTATAAGAATAACCAAATCAATGTTTAATTCCTGACTACTGAAACCAGAAAACAAATTTATGAATTATCACCAACAAAGTTAGGGGGTTTTCGGGTGAGCTTAAGCTTAATAGCTTATGCATCACCAACAAGGCAACAAGCCTCTTTTTGTCTTTTCGTTTTTTGAACGCCACCTACAAGCCTCATTTGAATGCCTCAAGCTTATTTCTCCCAAGAAAAAAAGGCCATAGGACCTTTAAAATAAGCCTCAATAAGCTAACTCAAGGGAATGGGCTAGCGGTAAGGGCTTGGGAGTTTCCAAATGAGGTCTCAAGTTCTAATCCAATTAGCCCCTAACTCGCCCTAAGAAATCATGAAAGGAAACTTTCCAGTCTCAATGGGTCTCGCAAGGTGGTCTGTGAAGCCCGGGGTGGCGCGGGTCGGCGGGTGGAGTTTCATTCATATCCAAGAAAAAAAAAAAGCAATAAGCTATTAAGCTCCCAAATAAGCTTTTACCCAAACACCCCCTAAGAATACTTATTTGATATGATTTAATAACAATCATAATCAGCCATAACAAAACGAGCTAAAATAGTGGTTTTGGATATGCTTCTACTTATGATAATCAACAATATAAAAAACGGCCCTAAGTAATAAGATAGTCAACATAAAATGAAACAATTCCGATAAAAACTACTCCTTGTCCAAAACCTATTATATCGACTCCTAAACAATCATACTTAATCCATCACTACACATAAAAACTAATTCTTGCTCGCCACGCCAAAAAGGGGAGGGTTTAATACTGTCTGTGTGGAGGTAGGCCCAAACCCCATGGATTAGTCAGCAAAAACAAAGCTACTTAAAACTAATTATCCGCGATTTTACGGAATTATAAACATACCTCAAGAGCAAGACTATACCGACCATATTTCCTCAACTCTTTAACAAGCCTACATAATTCCCATTTAGTAACAGTTTTCCCTTCATTTTCCCACTGATTCAACACACTAGTTGACCCTTTCTCCCTGTTACCCATCATTGAAATCCTTTTATAAATAGCTTTCCATGTAACAGGTGTTGGTTGTTTCTTTTCATAGTCAAGTGTTCCATAGCTGTATACATTTGAAACAAAAGATGAAGACTGGTTTTTAATGATGATGGGTTTGAAACTGAAATGAGGTTTTTTGTGAAAGAGAAGTGGGGTTTTGAAGGGAGTGAAGATGGGTGGTATGGTTTGTGGGTGTGGTGGTGATTGGGAGATTGTTGAGTGGAGTAACATTTTGTGTTTTTTGGTTAAGGGGTTTAGGAAGTGGGTTTGAGGTTTCAAGTGTTATTGGAGATGTTGAGGATAACTTGGCTTTGTGTTGTGTTTTTGGTCATGTGACAGGAGACAATGGGTAGGGAATAGTGATATCATATTAAAAAAATAAAAAATAAAAAATAAAAATAAAAATTAAAAAAAAAAACTTTTTGTACATAAATTGAATATATATATTATCTGATCCCTACTTAAATCTAATTCGCACCAATTTATTAAAAAAAAAATCTGAAAAAATTCAAAAAAAGAAAAAGGACAACAATTTATTAAGAATCGTTGAAAAAATATTCAGAAAAAAAAATTATTTTCAAGATTAAAAAGTATAATGTTATGGATTTTGTTAATATCACCGTAATTATCATGCTTTCTTAATATCAAAGTTAATTTTTTTTAGAGAAAATTACCAAAAGGGGACTTTTTTCCAAGTGTGGTCCGTTTTTAAGACTTTTTTTTAGGTTCTTTCCCAAAAGAGCCACGCTCAACTGCTCAACTGCTCGACCCCATACATTTTTCGACACGTGTCATTCCTTTCGACTGCTCAACTGCTCGACTTGACTGCTCAACCGCTCGACTTTGACTGCTCACCTGCTCGACTCCACCTAAATTTTGCCACGTGTCATTCTTTTTGTACTGTAGCAGTTGAGCAGGTGCCGGTTGAGCAGGCGCCGGTTGAGCGTGGCTCTTTTGGGAAAGAGCCTAGAAAAAAGTCTTAAAAACGGACCACCCTTGAAAAAAAGTCCTCTTTTTTTTAATATCACCGTAACTTTTCTTAATATCGTAATAAAAAGGCAGTGATATTAAGTTTTTTTCTAATATCAAAGTAACTTTTTAAGTAATATTGTTAATATCACGGTTACTTTTTACATGTTTTTTTAATATCAAAGTTAATTTTTTACTACTGCTAATGGAAAAGTTAGTACTGCTGATACAGAAGTTAGTGCTGCTAAGCCAGAAGTTAATACTGTTGCAACATCTGTTACTGTTGTTGCAACCGCAACAACTGAAGATGACATTTTAATAATCGTTGAAAAAAAATTCAAAAAAAAATCATTTTCATGGTTAAAAGGTATAATGATATTATGGATTTTGTTAATATCACTGTAGTTATCATACTTTCTTAATACAAAGTTAAGAACATAACTGGCAGTACTAACAAGTAAGTAGCAGCATAAAAAGTATACTAGCAGGGTACCCGCGCGTTGCAGCGGCCGGTACCCTGAAATAAAATTTTTCGATGAATAATGTATTTTAGTTTATTATGTTATTTTTAACAACAAATTTACGGATATCAAGAAATTTATATAGTCCGTGCCCGTTCGGGCTCGAACCCGTTGGCCCGTGTCTACTCGGGCTCGAGCCCGTTTGGTCCGCGCCCGTTCGGGCTCAAGCCCATTTGGCCCGTTCGGGCTTGAATATTTGTATAATGTGTTTTATTATTTGTAGTAGTGAAATTTAATGAAGGAATTGTGTTTAATTTGGTTGTACAATATGCTTGATAATTTGTATTTCTTATGTAAGGGGTGTTTTAATAACTGTATTAATTGTATTTATTGACCAGTAAAAATAATTGACTACATTAAATAGCATTAATGTGGTGTTTTGTTGTACACTGTGCTTCTTGTCTTGCACGTCTGAAAATTATGTGCATTAAAGTGTTGTACACTATGTTTCTTTTCTTGTAAGTAGTAGTCATTATAGTCATTAATAACATTGACCACATTGCTTCAAATGACAAAGCCCTTGAATACTTGATAGAAAATTTGCCAAATAAGTATGATGGTGGTAAACATTTTCACATAAGATGCATGGCTCATATTTTAAACCTAGTTGTCAAAGATGGTTTAAAAACATTCAACAAGGAAGTGAATACCATAGGGTTAGCCGTGAAATACATAAAACATTCGAGCCAAAGAGTGACCAACTTTAAAGAAAGTGTTGAAAAGGCTTGTACTTCAAACAAGTTTTTGGTTTCCGAATGCCCTACAAGATGGAATTCCACACATGATATGTTGAAAACCGCTATTGAGTTAAAAGATGCTTTTTTTGATTATGATTTTAATAACTCTTCTTTTGCCCTGGACCTTGAGGAAATACCTAAGCGGGGTGATTTTGAGGTTTGTAAGAAGATAGTTGCATTTTTGGAAAAATTTAAAGAAACAACCGAACTTGTGTCAAATGTATCATCTCCCGTAGTTCATTTGTGGTTTGGTGAGGTACTTGATATTGATAAGCATCTTCGTGAGTGGCAAGAAAAACCTTCTTTTAAGGTAATGGTAGAAGAAATGAGAAAAAGTATGACAAATATTGGGGTGATTACAAAAAAATCAACCATTATATGTATTTTGCCGTTATCTTAGATCCCACAATGAAGTCGGAAATAATAGGCTACGGGTTTAGACATTTTATAGAAAATGGTTGCATTCCCATGGAGGTCGATGAAGATAGTGATGAGACGCCTATTTCATTTTTAACCGAAGATGAATTATGTGACAAATTGGTTAAGAATGTTGAGGAAGATATGGGGGTCTTGTTTGCCATTTACAAAGAAAAATATGGCACATCAAGTCAAAGTGAAATACCAAAAGCAACATCAAGTCAAAGTAGTAACACAATTCGTCGTCGTGGTAATTATTTCTTAAATGCTTTTAAAGATAAACTTGGAAATAAGTTGAGTGGGGATGAAGACGAGTTGACCAAATATCTAAAAGAACCGCGTCTTGAACTAAAGGATGACGAAGAATTCGACATACTTAATTGGTGGAAGGTAAATAGTCCAAGATTCCCAATTGTATCAAGGATGGCGAAAGATAATAACTTATTTTTTTTTATTAAATTTTAGATATCTTAGATTCTTTGTGCTTTGTTTTTTATAAACTTATGTTTTTTATTAATAGATATCTTGTTGATATGTCGTTTTCGTACACAATATATTTTCCGAAGAAATACAAGGGTATGTATTTTCCCGGGTCGTTTTCCCAACGAGGGATGAATGGAGTAAACAACTCACGTCGCGTTTCGGGATTCGAATATGAAAATAAGGAATTTTTGGGGTTTTCTAAACTACGGTGCGAGGGAAAGTAATAAAAAGCAATTAAAACTACAGAATCTATGATGCAAGTAAGGAATTTAAACTAAGAATGCAAATCTAAACTAAAAACGCGTAAAACGTAATTAATAAAAAGTGAATTAAATACAACTACTCTAATTTTAACCCATAAAAATGAACTACTATTTTTCTACAGCTAAAAATGATATTCAAAACTTATTTTTGAATTAAAACTATTTTTTTGGATTTTTCTTGATTTATTTTGAATTAAAAACTAATTTAAGACATTTAAAATAGACTTAAAATACTAAAAATTAGGAAAACATGCAAGAAAATTACAAAACTACTTTTAAAAAAATAAAATTTAACTAAAAAGATTTTTTAAAACTGGAATCACATTTTATTGACTTTTTCTCTATTTATTATGAATTTAATACTATTTAAAACTAATTAAAATGCTAGAAAATACTATTTAATCTAATAAGAATCTGGAAAAATACTTTTTATGACTTTTTGAATATTATAAAACTAAGAAAATTGAAATTGTATTTTTCTGAGCTTTATCTAATTTATTGGAATAAAATGCTATTTAAAAATGCTAGAAAATGAATAAAAATGCAGAAAAATAGAAGATGAACAGGGGAAAATATGAAAATCTCCAGAAAACTATAAAATAATACGAAGAACAAAATAAAATTAACAGAAACCAATTTGGAGTACAAGAACAATGATTTGGGCACACTACTAGAATGAATAAGCACTTGAAATTAAGCTAAGAGCCTCAATAAGCTACCATAAGGTACTACAGCCTAAAACTAACCTAAAATCACTAAGATATGGCTACTGTAACTGAAATGAACTTAATAAGCACAAGCTAGATGGAATTAAGCAACATAACAGGTTCTAACTCTACTATGCCAAACGACCCTTATAGCCCTACTTTGAGCCCCTATTAAGCTAACTATAAAAAATCACAAAAATTAACTAAAAATACCTATGAATAGAAAACCAACCATAGAGCTAGTATCCAAAATTTCAGACCATGAAAGAGCATATTGTTCAAATGATAAATCAAAACTAAAAGCTGTTTGGCATATATTGGATATTTTTACTTTTTTTCTAAAAACAGAAATTTTGACTTATTTGAAATTCAATCTTGCAAAACAGGTTGTTTATGTTAATTCTAGATGTGATATGATCAAATTAAGCTATCCTAGCTATCCTACACCTATTATGCAAGAAATTACGATCTAACTTCAACTGATATGCACTTAAGAAGCTAGTTAGTATGATTTTGACTTAAAGTGATTGTGGATGCAATCTAATGACTAAATATAACTATATTAGGCTACTTACTTCTGTTGCAACTCTAGTTTATCTCTGAATTACCTTCTAACTCAAAATCAGTCTCGACACCAAACACTATTTATGATGCTGAAATGTAATCTAAAACATTAATCTTCCTAATTCAATTTATACCAACACTTAATCTAACTTATATCTAAATGCAATGATTAAAGCCAACTAGTACCACATATTCTATCAGAAAACTACTAGTGCAGACTAAATTCAGAAACACAGGTAAATGAAACAACAATGTATTATCAGATAAACTAGCACTTACAGAAGTCCAGCCACTATGGCTTGCTAATAGAAACAAGAGATCACTACCTAAACCAAAATTAAACCCAAATCTCTGATCTCAGCCCATGTTCACAACCATATCATCAATGATTCTTCAATCTAATGAGTAGTTTGACTTTAGTTGACTTTTATCAAAAACTGAGAATTAAGAGCTAAGCTACCAGAGATAAGCTCACATAAGCTTACAAAAGCTTCTGTGAGCTTAATGAAACAGTAATTTCACCTTTAGAACAACAATAATTAGACAATGATTTAATTGAGATGTGACTTTTTAAAGTAAAAACATAAAATTCATTAATCAAAGAAGAACTACAAATTGAAATTACAAAGTATTTTGAAAATTAATTAATAAAACAGTAAATTGACAAGAAAGCGTAAATGGTAACAATTTCTCTAAAAACGGTGAAAAATTGGACAAGCTTCTATGTGACTGAAAAAGGGTTTATATAGCTGATGAGGATCCTTGGGAAGCTTCTGGTACTTTGATTTTAGTCCATTGATCTCATCATCTTGTCATCCAAAGCATTCTTGGCCGTTTGATCAATAGTGTGATGTGGCAAAACCAATCAGGAGCCTCTAAACTGCCATGCTGGCTATCCCATCGTCACACACTCTGACAACGTGTCAGACCCTTCTAGAACATCACTTAAGTGTACGGGTTAATCAGGGTAATTGGGTGATTGGGATGGTAACAGTAAAATGGGTTTTACCCCTGCTTTTTTGGCGCCTTGGGTATACTGGGTTTGGTATTTTTTTTTTATTTATTTGACTTGGGGATTGGACTTTGACCGGTTAGATAAGTGGAATACGGGTGGGATTATTTAAGGGTTGATGGGCTTTGGACTTGGGATAAATGTTGGGCCAAAGTAATGGTTAGGACTTTGGATTATTAACATAAACATACTAAATCACAAGGACCCTTCATGTAATTTAAAAATCACCAAGGACCAAAGGTGTATTTGTGAAAAGGTTTAGGTACAAATGGAAAGTGGGATTTATGAGGGGTGACATGTGTAATTTTGTGAAAGTTGAAGGGTGTAAAGTGACATAATGGGATAAAAGAGGGGTATTCGTGTAAAATGGTAAAATGAAGGGTAAATTGTGAAAAACTCCCAAATAGTGATCAGAACTCCGTAGTTTGCACTTTTGATCATCCAAATCCCAGAAATAGCATCTCGTCATCGGCTTTTTGCACTCTTCTTTCTCTCGTGCTCGGTTTTCTTCAGTTTTGGCTTCTTTTTGTCTGATTTGTCATATCCGTACCTGCACATGCATAAACTCAAGAAACCAATAGATATTAGCAATAAACGGCTCTTTCTTGGTTATTTTGGGTTTATATTAGTAAAGAAATGATATGTGTTTTAGCACATATCAAAATACCCCAGACGAGACCACTGTCGTGTCCCCACGCAATGCAATCAACTCACGCTTCTAAAAGCAAGGACTTCAATCTCTTTCTACTAAACCTATGAAAGTAGCAAAGATTCCTCAAAATAGATTAAGAAAGCCTTAATTCTAAAAACGCACCGTTTACCTTTTATTTCACATATAGATATTACGATTAAGCACATTCCAATTATGAGTGACGGTTTGTTGAACTTTCATGTCGATCAATAACTCCAACATTTTTCAAACGACACGTTAGGATCACGGAGTAGGAAACACAACACAACGTGAAGTGACCATACGGATAGAATACATCGTCCCTGATTTTTCACAAGTTCCCAAACTAAGCGTAAAATCGAAATCATTGTTAAATATGATTCTAGATGCTAACACTACCCATGGAAGTTACTTGTGTAATTACATTTTGCTCCCATTTTCCTATTTTTCCTCTATTTATTTTATTTTTGTGAGAAATGAATTTCTTCAAATTTCTCGTTTCGATAACTTTTATTCCGGTAAAGATATGAAGCTAAGTCGATAATTAGTTATCCATCTTCTCTCAAGAACCATTGTCTCAAAAATGAGGTCCACATCAAGGAATTTTTATTCACTTATATTTTTGACTTTTCCATTTTTTTTCCTTTTTTTTTTCTAATAATTTTTTTTTCAACTTTTTTTTTTCATCATTTTTTTTTTTTTTTTTTTTTTGCACTTATACTTTTACTTTCATGAGCTATGAACAGCTTCACGGGGTAATTCCAAGACTCTAGGCTTCATGAAATGAGGATCCCAGTGGGTTAGACCAAGACCTCACCCAATCCTGGCTAGAGATCCAAGGGTCCGATCTCGAACAGCAACTCATAACTTTATTTATTACTTATTACTTATTACGAGTCCTTGATGTGTACCCAATTTTTAAAACAAAGATTCTTTTAAGAAGATAAAGAACTAACTATCGCCAAAAACTCAACATCTCTAATTATTTATTCACATATATGGGGTGAAACAATTTTGTGGGAACAAAAAGCCATAAGTACCTTCGATGGGCTCTAAAGAGAACCAACTACTCCACGCTTAGCATCTAAACTCATAAGTAACTCTATCATTTCTCGATCTCCGCAAATTTAAAATCCCAAATAATGAGATCCGCGGATGCTTAGCCGATAATTTTTAGATTATCTATGGTTAAGGGAACAAGCTAGGGCTCAACTCGCCCGGTCAAGTCAGAATTCCATTCCTACTCTCACCAGCGGAAAGTCAACAAGGTATCAAAACATATATTAACTTAGCAAATGCTTCGTAAAATAATCTCAAGTTTCGCATTTTTAAAGTCACTTATAAGAAACTAGCAAATTCTTGTTTAAGCTTCGCATATTTAAAATCACTTAGGGAGACTTGCAAATTCTTGGCCTTTTGAGCTAGAATCGCATTTTATAGCCTCTTGTCTAAGCAATTAGCAAAGGCTATTTCAAGAAAAACGCATATTTAAAGAAACTTCTAAGAGACTAGCAAGAACTTTTCGATCATAAAACTAGCAAAAGCTTACAAAAAAAATTTTAAATTTTCTCATTTTTAGCACAATTTTTCATTTTCTAAGGAAAAACGGGGTTGCGAGAGTACACGGAAAAAAAAGCAAGTGCGGTCAAATCAAATCGAATATTACCCACCCCAGACTAAAACAAAACATTGTCCTCAATGTTTAAAGGCAAGGGTATCAACGAAAATCTAAACGCCGTTTATTAAGTATGCTAAAAGATAAACGTTAATCGATAAGATTTAGGATATCGGATTTCCATAAGCAACGATCATGAAACTCGAGTGGAGAAAAGACAAACTTTGAGCACGAGAGTCTTCATGTCGGGAAAATCCTAGACAAAACATCACAAACAACCAAACACGAGAAATCGAATAGGCTAACCCCTTCACGTCACTTATTAGAAAAGAGAAAGAAGATAGAGATAAGCATGGGGTGCCTCCCACGAAGCGCTACTGTTTTTCTTCACCGAGTCGCTAGCCTGACTCGTCCCCGAATTCATTTGTCCTTGGGGAAGCAATTGGAAAAGATAATCTCCATCGGACTTTCGTTCAAGAAGTTTGGATAAACATTGAAACATAAGAAAGTTCCACTCCGATGAGATACCCACGGTTCTTAAAAAGGAAAAGCGGTGATACTGGGGTCAAAGATTGTATCCTCACTCCCACAAGAGTGAAGAAGAGGAGAGATCACATTATAATGAAGAAATGGAATAAAGATTTTTATAACAATTAAGATCCATTCTTCATTTTCAAAAGCAAATTTTATATAATCTTTAATTTGATTTTGATCATTTAAGCTCGTAGGGTGATTTCCAACAAAAATTTCGGGATGAAGAGGCGGGGTGATGTCATCAATAACGAAACTCTTTTGAGAGAGCTGCTCTTCTCCCAAACTACAATCTTCCTCAAGATCAAAATAGACACGATCATATTCTGGAGGAAATATGAAATGAGAGAGTTCACCGGAGAACTCCTCGAGATAATTAACATTAATCTGACGTGGCGGCTCATTTAACGGATCTTCATTCAACAACCTTTCAATCTCTCTTAAATCGGCTTCAAAATCAAAGTCATCGTCCTCACTTCCCGGTGGAAGAGGATCGATGCGAGCGAGTTCGTCGGCGAACTCCTCGAGAAGTAAATCAAGAGACGAATCCTTGAGCTCGGGCTCCGGAAGATTTCCATTAGACGGCTCTACTTCTTTAATTTCTTGAGTCGAGATAAACGGAGGTGGAATTTGTGCAGTACTTTGTGAGCTATGAACTTGCACCTTTTCCATTATAGTCTCCGTGTCGGACTCATCACTTTCCTCATAAAAGATTTGATTGTCAAAATTGAGAGTATATTCAGAATCGAAGTCAAACAAAGGATTTGTGAAGGTCATTTTGAAAGTTTCTGAAATCGAATCGAAAGGTGTCTCAGATACCCTTGGGATTGGAACAAGGTCATCAATATTCTCAAGAGGAATGCATTCGACTTCCTTATCCCCCATTGACAAGGTATCTGAAGGTTCATTAATGAGCGGGTCGCAATCGGTTTCAACAATTTCTGGTGAAATTGGATAATCGACTTCTTCCAAAACGACGTCACTTCTCTCAACCGGCGTGAGTGAAGGGGAAGAGTCAGAAATGATTGGATTGGAAATGGTAGTGGGATTGCCACTCGAAGAATCGTCATCAATCTTTAAGTTCTCTTCTTCAAACAGTTCATCGTCATCACTATCGTCAGAGTCGGAATAGTAAAAGGTCGATGGATGAATCGGTCTTTGTTGATAATGGTGACTGGTATATCTTTCTTGTTTGCCAAAGACGTCAATTTGAGCACTCATAACGGAAATTTTCTTGGGATAATGATCACTCAACATAGTGGTAGAATCGTAAGGAACGTCAGCATCCCACTGATAATGATGTTGTGTCATATTCTCGATCAAATCATAAGCTTCTTGAGGTGCCCTCCGCATGAGATTTCCACCAGCTGCCACCATGATTTTTTCTCGATCAATCGTAGTGATACCGTGATAAAAGGTTAGGATTTGATCAAGAAGCAAAATTCTATGATCAGGACATTTCTGTAATAATGATTTGAATCTTTCCCAAGCTTCAAATACGGATTCCTTGGGTAATTGCTGGAAATTAAGAATTTCTTTCCTCAGCTGCATCGGTTTTGAATATGGAAAGTATTTTGAAAGAAACTTGCGAAACATCTCCCCAAGTATGAATTGAATGTTTTTCAAGGGTATAAAACCAAGATTCGGCTTCGTGGGTTAAAGAGAAGGGGAAGAGATTCAATCGGATATCATCTTGAGAAACGCCACGTTGCTTCATGGATTGAGTGATAGATAAAAACTTGTTCAAGTGCTCATTAGCATCTTCGTCGTTATATCCATGAAATTGACAATGCTGTCGAAGAAGACGAACCATACGATTTTTCAATCTAAAATTGGTTCCCGGAACGATCGGTCCTCCTCGACAGATAAGCGATGGACGATAGAAATCCTCCATGGTCCGAGGATCATGGGGATCAAAGGGTGCGAAATCGAGCATTGTGGAGAATTAAACAATTTAGAGGGTAAAGAGATAAGAATTAAACATTTTAGAGGAAAAAGAAGATTATTTTTGGGTTTTTATAAAAAGCAAACATAAAAGGAAAACAAATTTTGAAAAGGAAAATATTTTTGGGTTTTATAAAAGAGATATTTACAAAAAACAACGGTAACTTCACTCGGGGAAGGATCTTCAAATAAACGCGAATCGAGACGGAATCGGAAACTCACTACATGCCCTCCCCGGCAGCGGCGCCATTTTTTTGATATGTCGTTTTCGTACACAAGATATTTTCCGAAGAAATACAAGGGTATGTATTTTCCCGGGTCGTTTTCCCAACGAGGGATGAATGGAGTAAACAACTCACGTCGCGTTTCAGGATTCGAATATGAAAATAAGGAATTTTTGGGGTTTTCTAAACTACGGTGCGAGGGAAAGTAATAAAAAGAAATTAAAACTACAGAATCTATGATGCAAGCAAGGAATTTAAACTAAGAATGCAAATCTAAACTAAAAACGCGTAAAACGTAATTAATAAAAAGTGAATTAAATACAACTACTCTAATTTTAACCCATAAAAATAAACTACTATTTTTCTACAGCTAAAAATGATATTCAAAACTTATTTTTGAATTACAAATATTTTTTTGGATTTTTCTTGATTTATTTTGAATTAAAAACTAATTTAAGACATTTAAAATAGACTTAAAATACTAAAAATTAGGAAAACATGCAAGAAAATTACAAAACTACTTTTAAAAAAATAAAATTTAACTAAAAAGATTTTTAAAAACTAGAATCACATTTTATTGACTTTTTCTCTATTTATTATGAATTTAATAATATTTAAAACTAATTAAAATGCTAGAAAATACTATTTAATCTAATAAGAATCTGGAAAAGTACTTTTTATGACTTTTTGAATATTATAAAACTAATAAAATTGAAATTGTATTTTTCTGAGCTTTATCTAATTTATTGAAATAAAATGCTATTTAAAAATGCTAGAAAATGAATAAAAATGCTGAAAAATAGAAGATGAACAGGGGAAAATATGAAAATCTCCAGAAAACTATTAAATAATACGGAGAACAAGGGAAAATTAACAGAAACCAATTTGGAGTACAAGAACAATGATTTGGGCACACTACTAGAATGAATGAGCACTTGAAATTAAGCTAAGAGCCTCAATAAGCTACCATAAGCTACTACAGCCTAAAACTAACTTAAAATCACTAAGATATGGCTACTGTAACTGAAATGAACTTAATAAGCACAAGCTAGATGGAATTAAGCAACATAACAGGTTCTAACTCTACTATGCCAAACGGCCCTTATAGCCCTACTTTAAGCCCCTATTAAGCTAGCTATAAAAAATCACAAAAATTAACTAAAAATACCTATGAATAGAAAACCAACCATAGAGCTAGTATCCAAAATTTTAGACCATGAAAGAGCATATTGTTCAAATGATAAATCAAAACTAAAAGCTGTTTGGCATATATTGGATATTTTTACTTTTTTTCTAAAAACAGAAATTTTGACTTATTTGAAATTCAATCTTGCAAAACAGGTTGTTTATGTTAATTCTAGATGTGATATGATCAAATTAAGCTATCCTAGCTATCCTACACCTATTATGCAAGAAATTACGATCTAACTTCAACTGATATGCACTTAAGAAGCTAGTTAGTATGATTTTGACTTAAAGTGATTATGGATGCAATCTAATGACTAAATATAACTATATTAGGCTACTTACTACTGTTGCAACACTAGTTTATCTCTGAATTACCTTTTAACTCAAAATCAGTCTCGACACCAAACA
The DNA here is from genome assembly GCA_019973895.1 of Chrysanthemum seticuspe. Lineage (NCBI taxonomy): Eukaryota > Viridiplantae > Streptophyta > Magnoliopsida > Asterales > Asteraceae > Chrysanthemum > Chrysanthemum seticuspe. Next base: position 206,545,493 of record BPTQ01000001.1, read on the forward strand.
CTATTTATGATGCTGAAATGTAATCTAAAACATTAATCTTCCTAATTCAATTTATACCAACACTTAATCTAACTTATATCTAAATGCAATGATTAAAGCCAACTAGTACCACAGATTCTATCAGCAAACTACTAGTGCAGACTAAATTCAGAAACACAGGTAAATGAAACAGCAATGTATTATCAGATAAACTAGCACTTACAGAAGTCCAGCCACTATGGCTTGCTAATAGAAACAAGAGATCACTACCTAAACCAAAATTAAACCCAAATCTCTGATCTCAGCCCATGTTCACAACCATATCATCAATGATTCTTCAATCTAATGAGTAGTTTGACTTTAGTTGACTTTTATCAAAAACTAAGAATTAAGAGCTAAGCTACCAGAGATAAGCTCACATAAGCTTACAAAAGCTTCTGTGAGCTTAATGAAACAGTAATTTCACCTTTAGAACAACAATAATTAGACAATGATTTAATTGGGATGTGACTTTTTAAAGTAAAAACATAAAATTCATTAATCAAAGAAGAATTACAAATTGAAATTACAAAGTATTTTGAAAATTAATTAATAAAACAGTAAATTGACAAGAAAGCGTAAATGGTAACAATTTCTCTAAAAACGGTTAAAAATTGGACAAGCTTCTATGTGACTGAAAAAGGGTTTATATAGCTGATGAGGAGCCTTGGGAAGCTTCTGGTACTTTGATTTTAGTCCATTGATCTCATCATCTTGTCATCCAAAGCATTCTTGGCCGTTTGATCAATTGTGTGATGTGGCAAAACCAATCAGGAGCCTATAAACTGCCATGCTGGCTATCCCATCGTCACACACTCTGACAACGTGTCAGACCCTTCTAGAACATCACTTAAGTGTACGGGTTAATCAGGGTAATTGGGTGATTGGGATGGTAACAGTAAAATGGGTTTTACCCCTGCTTTTTTGGCGCCTTGGGTATACTGGGTTTGGTATTTTTTATTTATTTATTTGACTTGGGGATTGGACTTTGACCGGTTAGATAAGTGGAATACGGGTGGGATTATTTAAGGGTGGATGGGCTTTGGACTTGGGATAAATGTTGGGCCAAAGTAATGGTTAGGACTTTGGATTATTAACATAAACATACTAAATCACAAGGACCCTTCATGTAATTTAAAAATCACCAAGGACCAAATGTGTATTTGTGAAAAGGTTTAGGTACAAATGGAAAGTGGGATTTATGAGGGGTGACATGTGTAATTTTGTGAAAGTTGAAGGGTGTAAAGTGACATAATGGGATAAAAGAGGGGTATTCGTGTAAAATGGTAAAATGAAGGGTAAATTGTGAAAAACTCTCAAATAGTGATCAGAACTCCGTAGTTTGCACTTTTGATCATCCAAATCCCAGAAATAGCATCTCGTCATCGGCTTTTTGCACTCTTCTTTCTCTCGTGCTCGGTTTTCTTCATTTTTGGCTTCTTTTTGTCTGATTTGTCATATCCGTACCTGCACATGCATAAACTCAAGAAACCAATAGATATTAGCAATAAACGGCTCTTTCTTGGTTATTTTGGGTTTATATTAGTAAAGAAATGATATGTGTTTTAGCACATATCAAAATACCCCAGACGAGACCACTGTCGTGTCGCCACGCAATGCAATCAACACACGCTTCTAAAAGCAAGGACTTCAATCTCTTTCTACTAAACCTATGAAAGTAGCAAAGATTCCTCAAAAGAGATTAAGAAAGCCTTAATTCTAAAAACGCCCCGTTTACCTTTTATTTCACATATAGATATTACGATTAAGCACATTCCAATTATGAGTGACGGTTTGTTGAACTTTCATGTCGATCAATAACTCCAACATTTTTCAAACGACACGTTAGGATCACGGAGTAGGAAACACAACACAACGTGAAGTGACCATACGGATAGAATACATCGTCCCTGATTTTTCACAAGTTCCCAAACTAAGCGTAAAATCGAAATCATTGTTAAATATGATTCTAGATGCTAACACTACCCATGGAAGTTACTTGTGTAATTACATTTTGCTCCCATTTTCCTATTTTTCCTCTATTTATTTTATTTTTGTGAGAAATGAATTTCTTCAAATTTCTCGTTTCGATAACTTTTATTCCGGTAAAGATATGAAGCTAAGTCGATAATTAGTTATCCATCTTCTCTCAAGAACCATTTTCTCAAAAATGAGGTCCACATCAAGGAATTTTTATTCACTTATATTTTTGACTTTTCCATTTTTTTTTCTAATAATTTTTTTTCAACTTTTTTTTTTCATCATTTTTTTTTTTTTTTTTTTTGCACTTATACTTTTACTTTCATGAGCTATGAACTACGGAGCTTCAAGGGGTAATTCCAAGACTCTAGGCTTCATGAAATGAGGATCCCAGTGGGTTAGACCAAGACCTCACCCAATCCTGGCTAGAGATCCAAGGGTCCGATCTCGAACCGCAGCTCATAACTTTATTTATTACTTATTACGAGTCCTTGATGTGTACCCAATTTTTAAAACAAAGATTCTTTTAAGAAGATAAAGAACTAACTATCGCCAAAAACTCAACATCTCTAATTATTTATTCACAGATATGGGGTGAAATAGTTTTGTGGGAACATAAAGCCATAAGTACCTTCGATGGGCTCTAAAGAGAACCAACTACTCCACGCTTAGCATCTAAACTCATAAGTAACTCTATCATTTCTCGATCTCCGCAAATTTAAAATCCCAAATAATGAGATCCGCGGATGCTTAGCCGATAATTTTTAGATTATCTATGGTTAAGGGAACAAGCTAGGGCTCAACTCGCCCGGTCAAGTCAGAATTCCATTCCTACTCTCACCAGCGGAAAGTCAACAAGGTATCAAAACATATATTAACTTAGCAAATGCTTCGTAAAATAATCTCAAGTTTCGCATTTTTAAAGTCACTTATAAGAAACTAGCAAATTCTTGTTTAAGCTTCGCATATTTAAAATCACTTAGGGAGACTTGCAAATTCTTGGCCTTTTGAGCTAGAATCGCATTTTATAGCCTCTTGTCTAAGAAATTAGCAAAGGCTATTTCAAGAAAAACGCATATTTAAAGAAACTTCTAAGAGACTAGCAAGAACTTTTCGATCATAAAACTAGCAAAAGCTTACAAAAAAAATTTTAAATTTTCTCATTTTTAGCACAATTTTTCATTTTCTAAGGAAAAACGGGGTTGCGAGAGTACACGGAAAAAAATAAGCAAGTGCGGTCAAATCAAATCGAATATTACCCACCCCAGACTAAAACGAAACATTGTCCTCAATGTTTAAAGGCAAGGGTATCAACGAAAATCTAAAAGCCGTTTATTAAGTATGCTAAAAGATAAACGTTAATTGATAAGATTTATGATATCGGATTTCCATAAGCAACGATCATGATACTCGAGTGGAGAAAAGACAAACTTTGAGCACGAGAGTCTTCATATCAGGAAAATCCTAGACAAAACATCACAAACAACCAAACACGAGAAATCGAATAGGTTAACCCCTTCACGTCACTTATTAGAAAAGAGAAAGAAGATAGAGATAAGCATGGGGTGCCTCCCACGAAGCGCTACTATTTTTCTTCACCGAGTCGCTAGCCTGACTCGTCCCCGAATTCATTTGTCCTTGGGGAAGCAAGTGGAAAAGATAATCTCCATCGGACTTTCGTTCAAGAAGTTTGGATAAACATTGAAACATAAGAAAGTTCCACTCCGATGAGATACCCACGGTTCTTAAAAAGGAACAGCGGTGATACCGGGGTCAAAGATTGTATCCTCACTCCCAAAAGAGTGAAGAAGAGGAGAGATCACATTATAATGAAGAAATGGAATAAAGATTTTTATAACAATTAAGATCCATTCTTCATTTTCAAAAGAAAATTTTATATAATCTTTAATTTGATTTTGATCATTTAAGCTCGTAGGGTGATTTCCAACAAAAATTTCGGGATGAAGAGGCGGGGTGATGTCATCAATAACGAAACTCTTTTGAGAGAGCTGCTCTTCCCCCAAACTACAATCTTCCTCAAGATCAAAATAGACACGGTCATATTCTGGAGGAAATATGAAATGAGGGAGTTCACCGGAGAACTCCTCGAGATAATTAACATTAATCTGACGTGGCGGCTCATTTAATGGATCTTCATTCAACAACCTTTCAATCTCTCTTAAATCGGCTTCAAAATCAAAGTCATCGTCCTCACTTCCCGGTGGAAGAGGATCGATTCGAGCGAGTTCGTCGGCGAACTCCTCGAGAAGTAAATCAAGAGACGAATCCTTGAGCTCGGGCTCCGGAAGATTTCCATTAGACGGCTCTACTTCTTTAATTTCTTGAGTCGAGATAAACGGAGGTGGGATTTGTGCAGTACTTTGTGAGCTATGAACTTGCACCTTTTCCATTATAGTCTCCGTGTCGGACTCATCACTTTCCTCATAAAAGATTTGATTGTCAAAATTGAGAGTATATTCAGAATCGAAGTCAAACAAATGATTTGTGAAGGTCATTTTGAAAGTTTCTGAAATCGAATCGAAAGGTGTCTCAAATACCCTTGGGATTGGAACAAGGTCATCAATATTCTCAAGAGGAATGCATTCGACTTCCTTATCCCCCATTGACAAGGTATCTGAAGGTTCATTAATGAGCGGGTCGCAATCGGTTTCAACAATTTCTGGTGAAATTGGATCATCGACTTCTTCCAAAACGACGTCACTTCTCTCAACCGGCGTGAGTGAAGGGGAAGAGTCGGAAATGATTGGATTGGAAATGGGAGTGGGATTGCCACTCGAAGAATCGTCATCAATCTTTAAGTTCTCTTCTTCAAACAGTTCATCGTCATCACTATCGTCAGAGTCGGAATAGTAAAAGGCGGATGGATGAATCGGTCTTTGTTGATAATGGTGACTGGTATATCTTTCTTGTTTGCCAAAGACGTCAATTTGAGCACTCATAACGAAAATTTTCTTGGGATAATGATCACTCAACATAGTGGTAGAATCGTAAGGAACGTCAGCATCCCACTGATAATGATGTTGTGTCATATTCTCGATCAAATCATAAGCTTCTTGAGGTGTCTTCCGTATGAGATTTCCACCAGCTGCCACCATGATTTTTTCTCGATCAATCGTAGTGATACCGTGATAAAAGGTTAGGATTTGATCAAGAAGCAAAATTCTACGATCAGGACATTTCTGTAATAATGATTTGAATCTTTCCCAAGCTTCAAATACGGATTCCTTGGGTAATTGCTGGAAATTAAGAATTTCTTTCCTCAGCTGCATCGGTTTTGAATATGGAAAGTATTTTGAAAGAAACTTGCGAAACATCTCTTCCCAAGTATGAATTGAATGTTTTTCAAGGGTATAAAACCAAGATTCGGCTTCGTGGGTTAAAGAGAAGGGGAAGAGATTCAATCGGATATCATCTTGAGAAACGCCACGTTACTTCATGGATTGAGTGATAGATAAAAACTTGTTCAAGTGCTCATTAGCATCTTCGTCGTTATATCCATGAAATTGACAATGCTATCAAAGAAGACGAACCATACGATTTTTCAATCTAAAATTGGTTCCCGGAACGATCGGTCCTCCTCGACAGATAAGCGATGGACGATAGAAATCCTCCATGGTCCGAGGATCATGGGGATCAAAGGGTGCGGAATCGAGCATTGTGGAGAATTAAACAATTTAGAGGGTAAAGAGATAAGAATTAAACATTTTAGAGGAAAAAGAAGATTATTTTTGGGTTTTTATAAAAAGCAAACATAAAAGGAAAACAAATTTTGAAAAGGAAAATATTTTTGGGTTTTATAAAAGAGATATTTACAAAAAACAACGATAACTTCACTCGGGGAAGGATCTTCAAATACACGCGAATCGAGACGGAATCGGAAACTCACTACATGCCCTCCCCGGCAGCGGCGCCATTTTTTTGATATGTCGTTTTCGTACACAAGATATTTTCCGAAGAAATACAAGGGTATGTATTTTCCCGGGTCGTTTTCCCAACGAGGGATGAATGGAGTAAACAACTCACGTCGCGTTTTGGGATTCGAATATGAAAATAAGGAATTTTTGGAGTTTTCTAAACTACGGTGCGAGGGAAAATTATAAAAAGCAATTAAAACTACAGAATCTATGATGCAATCAAGGAATTTAAACTAAGAATGCAAATCTAAACTAAAAACGCGCAAAACGTAATTAATAAAAAGTGAATTAAATACAACTACTCTAATTTTAACCCATAAAAATGAACTACTATTTTTCTACAGCTAAAAATGATATTCAAAACTTATTTTTGAATTAAAACTATTTTTTTGGATTTTTCTTGATTTATTTTGAATTAAAAACTAATTTAAGACATTTAAAATAGACTTAAAATACTAAAAATTAGGAAAACATGCAAGACAATTACAAAACTACTTTTAAAAAAATAAAATTTAACTAAAAAGATTTTTAAAAACTAGAATCACATTTTATTGACTTTTTCTCTATTTATTATGAATTTAATACTATTTAAAACTAATTAAAATGCTAGAAAATATTATTTAATCTAATAAGAATCTGGAAAAATACTTTTTATGACTTTTTCAATATTATAAAACTAAGAAAATTGAAATTGTATTTTTCTGAGCTTTATCTAATTTATTGAAATAAAATGCTATTTAAAAATGCTAGAAAATGAATAAAAATGCAGAAAAATAGAAGATGAACAGGGGAAAATATGAAAATCTCCAGAAAACTATTAAATAATACGGAGAACAAGGGAAAATTAACAGAAACCAATTTGGAGTACAAGAACAATGATTTGGGCACACTACTAGAATGAATGAGCACTTGAAATTAAGCTAAGAGCCTCAATAAGCTACCATAAGCTACTACAGCCTAAAACTAACCTAAAATCACTAAGATATGGCTACTGTAACTGAAATGAACTTAATAAGCACAAGCTAGATGGAATTAAGCAACACAACAGGTTCTAACTCTACTATGCCAAACGGCCCTTATAGCCCTACTTTAAGCCCCTATTAAGCTAGCTATAAAAAATCACAAAAATTAACTAAAAATACCTATGAATAGAAAACCAACCATAGAGCTAGTATCCAAAATTTCAGACCATGAAAGAGCATATTGTTCAAATGATAAATCAAAACTAAAAGCTGTTTGGCATATATTGGATATTTTTACTTTTTTTCTAAAAACAGAAATTTTGACTTATTTGAAATTCAATCTTGCAAAACAGGTTGTTTATGTTAATTCTAGATGTGATATGATCAAATTAAGCTATCCTAGCTATCCTACACCTATTATGCAAGAAATTACGATCTAACTTCAACTGATATGCACTTAAGAAGCTAGTTAGTATGATTTTGACTTAAAGTGATTGTGGATGCAATCTAATGACTAAATATAACTATATTAGGCTACTTACTACTGTTGCAACTCTAGTTTATCTCTGAATTACCTTCTAACTCAAAATCAGTCTCGACACCAAACACTATTTATGATGCTGAAATGTAATCTAAAACATTAATCTTCCTAATTCAATTTATACCAACACTTAATCTAACTTATATCTAAATGCAATGATTAAAGCCAACTAGTACCACAGATTCTATCAGCAAACTACCAGTACAGACTAAATTCAGAAACACAGGTAAATGAAACAACAATGTATTATCAGATAAACTAGCACTTACAGAAGTCCAGCCACTATGGCTTGCTAATAGAAACAAGAGATCACTACCTAAACCAAAATTAAACCCAAATCTCTGATCTCAGCCCATGTTCACAACCATATCATCAATGATTCTTCAATCTAATGAGTAGTTTGACTTTAGTTGACTTTTATCAAAAACTGAGAATTAAGAGCTAAGCTACCAGAGATAAGCTCACATAAGCTTACAAAAGCTTCTGTGAGCTTAATGAAACAGTAATTTCACCTTTAGAACAACAATAATTAGACAATGATTTAATTGGGATGTGACTTTTTAAAGTAAAAACATAAAATTCATTAATCAAAGAAGAATTACAAATTGAAATAACAAAGTATTTTGAAAATTAATTAATAAAATAGTAAATTGACAAGAAAGCGTAAATGGTAACAATTTCTCTAAAAACGGTTAAAAATTGGACAAGCTTCTACGTGACTGAAAAAGGGTTTATATAGCTGATGAGGAGCCTTGGGAAGCTTCTGGTACTTTGATTTTAGTCCATTGATCTCATCATCTTGTCATCAAAAGCATTCTTGGCCGTTTGATCAATAGTGTGATGTGGCAAAACCAATCAGGAGCCTCTAAACTGCCATGCTGGCTATCCCATCGTCACACACTCTGACAACGTGTTAGACCCTTCTAGAACATCACTTAACTGTACGGGTTAATCAGGGTAATTGGGTGATTGGGATGGTAACAGTAAAATGGGTTTTACCCCTGCTTTTTTGGTGCCTTGGGTATACTGTGTTTGGTATTTTTTTTATTTATTTATTTGACTTTGGGATTGGACTTTGACCGGTTAGATAAGTGGAATACGGGTGGGATTATTTAAGGGTGGATGGGCTTTGGACTTGGGATAAATGTTGGGCCAAAGTAATGGTTAGGACTTTGGATTATTAACATAAACATACTAAATCACAAGGACCCTTCATGTAATTTAAAAATCTCCAAGGACCAAAGGTGTATTTGTGAAAAGGTTTAGGTACAAATGGAAAGTGGGATTTATGAGGGGTGACATGTGTAATTTTGTGAAAGTTGAAGGGTGTAAAGTGACATAATGGGATAAAAGAGGGGTATTCGTGTAAAATGGTAAAATGAAGGGTAAATTGTGAAAAACTCCCAAATAGTGATCAGAACTCCGTAGTTTGCACTTTTGATCATCCAAATCCCAGAAATAGCATCTCGTCATCGGCTTTTTGCACTCTTCTTTCTCTCGTGCTCGGTTTTCTTCGGTTTTGGCTTCTTTTTGTCTGATTTGTCATATCCGTACCTGCACATGCATAAACTCAAGAAACCAATAGATATTAGCAATAAACGGCTCTTTCTTGGTTATTTTGGGTTTATATTAGTAAAGAAATGATATGTGTTTTAGCACATATCACTTGTGCATCCAAGTATTCACTGTTGCTTCCGAATCCGCCTTTACCTCAAGTGGTCGCTTTTTAGACCCATATAGGAATTCTTTAGCGCCTAGCATTGTAGAGGCTTTGGTGTGCACACAAGATTGGATCCGTACATCAAGTAGAAACATCACTTTGGATACGTTAGAGGATTTAATGAAAGACGACGAGGTTGCTAAAGGTAAAATATTTATATATAAGTTTATTGGTTATTTGGTTATATTAGTAACTTATGTTTGACTTATGTTCTCATGTTTTTTTCTAGAAATTCAAGAGGCGTTAAAGAAACAAAAAAGAGAACATGCAAATTCAAGAATGTTGTGATTTGGTTATTTGGTTGCTAATTTGAACTTGTATTTCTATTTGGCATTTGTAATTGGAGGCGTGATTCAAGACATTTTTCATTTGTATTTGGTTTTGGAACTGTTTTGGAAATGACATCAGTAGGTAAATTGTATTTGTTTTGGAAGTTGGAACTGATTCAGTAGCTAAATGCCTAAATGACAGCAGTAGCTAAATGACATCAGTAGGATACTTTGTATTTGTTTTGCTTCATTGAAATGGTATTTGTTTTGCCTGGAAATGTTTATTTGGAAATGGATCTGCTGGCCCATTTGTAAATGGATCTGCTGGGCTGGGTTGGGCTGGAAGGATGGAATATTTAGTGAAATCGGGCTAGGCCCGTTTGTCTCGACAAACTGACCGACTTGCCCGCCAATTTCCCGAACCCGACCGAGTATCAAACGGGTCGGGACTCGGTATAGATTATAGAGTGTTTCGGGTGTCGGTATAATCGGGTCGGGTCGGGTCGGGTTCCGACCCGATGCTCAGCCCTAGATCATATACAATATATTTATAAAAGTAAACAAAAAAAAAGTAACGTAACGCTCAATACCGTCTTCCACGGGTTATGGGTCTCAATACCGTCTTCCACGGTGTATGGGGGAGGTTAAGACGTAGACAGCCATACCCCTACCTAAGTTAGAGAGTCTGCTTACGGTTCTACCAAATGTAGAAAAAGACCTCCGGCCTTATAAAAGTAAACGTTAAGTTATAATTGGTCATGAACAATACACATTTTATATTTAGAGGATGTTTGGTATGAGTGAATTGCATATAATGGAATTGCATTAAAAAAAAACAGCTTGGGAGAATGTTATTGCATTACATTGTTTAGTGCCGATAAAGAATCCGTCAGAGACATGTTACATGCTTGATTCTTTTGTTTGGTAGGAGCATAAAATTGACTAAGATAGAAACTCAAAATGTAATAGACTAATTATACTTTTTTAAAACATGGAAAGTCACTAATATTGCATTTGAATAAATTTGATTTTTGAAGTCGTAAAACCATATTTTAACTATGTTGTCGTATTGTCCCAAATTAATTTAGTTTTTAGTTTTCAGTTTTCGAATTCGACCCGAAGCATTAAACGAAAGAATTAGCAAAATATATCTATAGGCAAATGATTTATGTGTTTGTTCGCAGCTATATACTCTCCTTTTTTACCAAAAGACGTTTGTCGTTTCGACTTAAAATTCGAATTTAAGACTCGTTTTCTAATTGAATTGTTAGGATTTGAATGCTAGATTATAGATGGTTATTTCCTCACAAGCATATGATCGAACAGTTTGTAAGCATATGATTTTGACACCACAAAACCATATTATATATCTTTAAACATTTTTTTTTAATTGTCGGCATACTATTTTATTTGTTGTGCACTTGTGCTTCTAAGGTATATGTTGGGTTCTCATTCTCGGTCCAGTATGCAGGCATCGCTTTGCTTATAGATAAACTTCACCGCCCCTTTTCTTTTACACTTTTCTACACATCGGTTTCTTCGCAACACTAGTATAATCGGATCTTTAGCTATTAATTCTTTACCTTATTGATTTGTTGGTTGTGATGAGCTTGAATTTGAAATTTTTTATTCATCTGCGAGTTAGGTTTTGAATTTAATTTTTGGGGTTTTTGTGAAGTTAGTTGTTGTTATTGTGGTTCTTACCGTCTTTGGTATAGTTATCTCATAGCATTGCTATGTGCTCTTCTTAACAAAGTTACAATTGAGGTAAGCCGCATCTTGGCGGGGAAAATTCTTGGATTTGCAGCTATGGTAGGTTCGCCCATTTGTTTACTTTGGTTGTTTAGAAAGTATGCTTCTGTTGGTGCATGTAGTCTAATTGATATTTACATTCTGAGTTTATGTTTGCAACGATGGTGAATACGCTTCTATAAAAAGTTACAATTGATGTTAGCCGCATCTTGGCAGGACAAATTGTTGGATTTGCAGCCATGGCAGGTTCACCCTTTTGTTTACTTTGGTTGCTCATGAAGCAGACTTCAATTACTACTTGTAGTATAATTGATATTTATGATGATGTTGTTTTGCAAAACAATATTTGTATTCGGATTCATGTTTGTCTATATACTAAACCGCTACGTCGGTGGTACTATTTTAAACATTTTTTCGGCTTTTTCAATGATCGGCATACTATTTTATTGGTTGGGCTTGTATGAGGTATATGTTGGGTTCTCATCCTTGGTCCAGTATATAAGCATCGCTTATTTATCGCGCTTATTTGGTATAGGTATCGCATACCATTGCATTTTTAATTTATGTTTGCAACCATGGTGGGTGCGTTTCTTAACAAAGTTACAGTTGAGGTATGCTGCATCTTGGCGAGGCAAATTCTTGGATTTGTAGCCACGGCGGCTTCACCCATTTATTTACTTTGGTTGCTTAGAAGTTATGCTTCTGTTGGTGCCTGTAGTCTAACTGATATTTATGCCGATGTTGTTATGTAAAATGATGTCAAAAACATGGTGGGTAACAAAGTATGCATCACATTGTGAATTCATGTTTGCATCGATAGTGAATATGCTTCTAAACAAAGTTACAATTCAGGTAACTCGCATAGTTTTCTTTGTTGTTTATTTGCTTTGATTGTTAGTATGAGAGTTAAGAATGGGCCATGCAAGAGGATCAGCGTTCTTGATAGACGCCTCCAAAATTTGCAACCCTATCACATAACGGTCACTGCAATGTTTGTTGCATGGGCTTTAATAGTCCAACGGCCATGAGTGGAACAAGAACTCAAATCATTCTGTTTTGGAACAGTTTCGAGGCCGTTGCACTATTAAAGTCCGTGTGACTAGTGTAGCAGCTACATGTCGTTGGAGCAGTGCAACGGGGCTATTAAGTTATCGTAGAATTAGATAATATGTTTGCGGGCGTGCTTTGTTGCAAAATACTAAGGCGATGATGAACATCATATCTTAATTAACTACGTATTTTGGCGTGGCAATCACATTACAAATGTGGTTGCAGCCATAGGGGAAGTTTTATAATGCTGGTGTGCCTGTGTACCTGAGCCTATGTATTTGCATGTTTGTTTTTTGATGCTGTGTTTTGGGTTTGCATATGTGCTATATAACATTATGTTATATAAACTTATTACAGGTGACCGACGTGGTGCTTTAGTATAGATATATACCATCGATGTAGCGGTTTAATATAGGTATGTAATACTATAGAAACATAATATACTAAGGCAGTGATGAATGTGTACGGGTCTGTTTAAAGTTGAGATTACCCATGTCTTGGCTAAGCAATTAGTAAGGGTTGCAGCCGTGGTTGGTGTATCCGCTTTTTCTAAATTGGTACCCTATATGTGCCTAAATTCAAAAACCTTATAACAAAAGTGTAATGTGGAACAACCTCAGGATTTGTTGTTTGTAAATTGTACTGTTAAATGGGTTTCGTCATTAGAGTTGATTCCTATGTTGGTGTGGCGAACTGTTGGTTCGCAGCCATCGTGCGTGCATCCTCTTTTGCCCGGTCTGTTCTATATATGTACTCTATATGTGACGCTAGTAGATGGATACTATAAATGCTATGATGAGCTTGAATGGGTTTCGTTAGTAAAACCTGAAGTTGGTTGTATTATTTTAAACATTTCTTTTGTTATCTTTATAACTGCCGCATCATTTTATTTTTTTGGCGTGTATGAGGAATCCGTTGGGTTGCCATATTGGGTCCAATATACAAACAACGTTTTATATGTCTGATTCCTTTTTTCTACACCAGACACCGGTAGTTAGTTGCGATGGTCTTCAAGTTTTGATGCTTATTTGGTATAGCTATCGCCTCGCTTAATGGTATGGCATAACATTTTGAACTTATGTTTGCAACCATGGTGAGTGCGCTTCTAAATAAAGTTCTAATTGAGGTACGCCGCATCTTAACAGGGAAAATTTTTGGATTTGCAGCCATGGCGTGTTCATTGGGTCGGTGGTATTATTTTAAACGTTCTTTTATATTTTTTTTATTAATCGATGGATTTAGGTGTGTAGCCGGTGGGTTTTTTATTTTTGAGCGATAAAAAAGTGGGTAGCTACACAGGCCCAGATAGATTGGCCCGTTATGAACAGACAACGCTCTAATTTTTTTGGGCCCTTTTAAGGCAATATATATGTCGTTTCATTTTTGTTACTGTGACAAGTTACAATTGAGGTAAGTCGCATATTGGAGGGCAAGATCTTGAATTTACAGCCATGGCGGCTTCGCCCGTTTGTTTACTTTGGTTGCTTAGAAAGCCTGCTTCTGTTGGTGCATGTAGTCTAATTGATATTTACGCCGATGTTGTTGTGCAAACCAGTATTTGTATTCTGATTTCTATTTCAAAAAGATGGTACGTAACAAAGTATACATTACATTCTGAGTTTATGTTTGCAGCGATGGTGAATACGCTTCTAGACAAAGTTACAATTGAGGTTAGCCGCATCTTGGCAGGGCAAATTGTTGGATTCGCAGCCATGGCAGGTTCACCCTTTTGTTTACTTTGGTTGCTCATAAACAAATTTATAATTGAGGTAAGCCGCATCCTGGCAGGGTAAATTGTTGGATTTGCAGCCATGGCGTGTTCACTAGCTCGGTGGTAATCTTTTAAACGTTCTTTTATATTTTTTCACTAAGCGTTGGAAGAAACCGATGTGTAGAAAAGTGTTGAAGAAAGGAGTTGGTGAAGCTTATCTATAAGCAAAGCCATGCCTGTATACTGGACCGACCCATCATATACCTACCTAGAAGCCCAACAAATAAAATAGTATGCCGAACATTAAAAAAAGAAAAGTTGTTTAAAATACTACCACCTTTCAAGCAATATATATGTCGTTTCATTTTCTGTGCTATGAAGCTACGTGTCTTTTGGTTCTTCTCCAGATTTTGTGGTAGGTACGCCGTTTGTTTGATCATTTGTGCTTTGTTGCATGTTTGATTTATGTGTTCGTGTTTTTCTTTTGCATGTTTGTGGTGAGTTGTTTCATCAGTGTGTGTAAGTCAGAAGGTATTTGGTGTTGTTTTGGAGCTATAGTATCTATTATTCTTTGTTATGTTTTTTCATGCACGTTAGTTTCGCAATTGTTTTGCACTGTGTGGTTATTTGGTTAGGGATTGTTGTGTTTAGGTTGTTTTGTTGTTTAGATGCTTTGATTGTTAGTATAAAGTCCACCATGTTCTTCTTTCGTAAATATTGACATACGATGTTTAGCATAGTTACCGATTCTGAGTTCCCATACACTTCCTCTTCTTTTTTCAATAATCTAGCAGACCGTTTGGTGCAAAACTTTGCAAAAAGGGAGTTGAAATGAAAAAGGATATGTAAGGGAACTCAGAAGGGTTAATTATGTTGCTTTATACCTGTTACATTGAAACTGTTGACTGCAATGCTTATTGCAGAAAACAATGATGATTTGTCTGCGTGTTAACTTTTCTTGAGTATACCTCGCGCATTCCCTTATCTTGGCAGGGTAACCATGAACGGTATATGGTTGCAGCCATGGTGGGTACGTAGAGTGGCTCAGGGAATTGCAGATCTGAGCCTCATTAAAAATGCATCATGTCTTAGTTTTTTTTTTTCTGTTTTTTCCACACAAAAAAAAGTTATAACAAAAGGTAGACATGTGATATAGCATAGTGTGCATGTCCATCAGATATTATTGCATTTCTAATTGAAATTATGATGTTTTAGAGCGATATTGAGCAATCGGATCTTTTCAAAACATCTTCTTAATGTTGCATGTTTGGGTCACATGCATTAATCAGTATTAGTGATGAAACGCATGTGCGTAGAAACAGAATCAGGTGTTTAGCAGATGCTAAGAAGTCACTTAAGTACCGTCGAATGTGTATTGGTAATTGATGAGTGTCTAAATACTCATCATTTTTGTACTATCTAGACTGCAAAATCATTTGAAAACACTCAAAAATGCTTCAAAATGATAAAAATATCACAAATCAGTGTTTTATGTGTTTTAAATGCAAAAATATCAAAATCAGATGAAAAACGTATAAAGTTTGCAAAATTGGCAGTTTTAGTCCCTCAAGTTTCAAAAGTTGTCAAAAACAGTCCCTGGTATATCAAAATAAAGGAAAATGTCATTTAAGGTCCATAGGATTCAAAAGTTGTTAAAACAAACCCTTCAAAGTTTAAAATTTGCAAAATTACAACTTTGGTCCCTCAAGTTTGAAAATTGTCAAAAATAGTCCTTGGAATTTGGAAATTGTCAAGTTTGGTCCTTATACTATTGGAGCTTGTCACTTTTAGTCCCTTGGAGCAACTTTGATAAAATGGCAGCCTTGGTCCTTAAAGTTTCAGAAATTACATAATGGTCCTTGTATTATTACCTAAGCCTTTTTAACCCTTATACCTATTGGACCCTATCACAACCATTATGGACCCCTGCCAACCTTTGGACCCTTACCCATTTTGACCCCCCCTTTATATATCTAATATCTGGTCAACCAATCCAGTCAAACCACCACTTGCCCGCCAAAAGTTATCCCTCCCACCTGCTATCACTGCTCACACAACCAAACCATCCCCCCAGCTCATTTCTTGTTCCCTCCTCCTCCACCACAATCCAAAGGGCAATTAATGCACCCTTCCACCCTTCACTCAACCATAGCCAGCTGTTATATCCATTTCCCGCCAAAATTGACATTTTGGCCATATCTCACAAAAGTCATCCAAAGGCCTAAAAAGCAGGTGGGATTGTCTCAGAACAGGAGAGAGAAGCACTTGGGAGTATAAAAGAGGAGATTGAGAGAAGAAAAGAGAGTAGTTAGTTTTTTGAAGATTTTCTTTATGTCGTATTTTATATAAAATGTCTTAGTTTAGTCTAAATTATGTAATATTTTGTTTTAATGATTCAAACTTAAGTTAAAATAGCTTTGTAATCTGTTTTAAGAATTAATTTCATGGTTTGGTTAAAGTTTCATGTTTCATGGCTACTGTTGAACATTTCCATTTCAAATTCTTATGTATAAGTTTTAACTAGCTTATTTATAAGCTCAAACAATCTTAGTTAAGCTAATTTTAGCTTTTGTTAAACTTACAAATCAGTTTTAAGCAAATTTCATGTAAAGTCAACAAAAGTCAACTGGGGACCAAAAATTGGAAATGGAGCTACAAATGGGTTGATGCAGTTGGAAATGGATTGATTTAGATTCCTTTGGTTGATATTTAGGGTAGTGGATCTATGTTTCACATGTTTCAAACCATAGTGGTTAAGGACCCTTGGTAAGTGAATTTCAAGCCCATTTGCATAATCTGTTTGTGCAGTGATTAGTAGTTTAAATTTGTTGATTTAGTTGTATTTATAGTATTTAAACTTAATTGGATCAGTGTCTTGGGTTAATTCAGTGTTTAGATTAGTTTTGAGTCTTAATTAGTAGTGTAAAGGGGTGTTTGGTATTACTGTTTAACCTGTTGTAGAGGCTAGTTCATTGATCAAGTCCTGTTGGTGAATGCTTGTTAAGTTCATTTAAGTTCATATCAATCTTAGTTTGTGTCTGCAAAACCACAAAAGTCAAATTTACACTTAATCCATCTCAACTGTCCACTGTTGTAATTTTAGGATTGGCAAATCCTTGTTTTGTGCTTAGACTTCATTAACAGTGATTGCATTAGGTTCATTACATCTAATAACATCAACATCAGTCTTAAAATTGGATTCAAAATCCATTTTAGTCAAAGTTCTTCAAGATCATCAAAAGTCAAATTGTTAAAATCTGTTTTTGAGCCAACTACAAGGAATTTTCTTGGCTTCATCTTTAAGCCAAATTTAGTGAGATTTGTTGTTTTATAAACTTCAACTGGTACCATTACTTATCTGCATTTTTGTGGATTTTAGTCATTTTTCTACAAGCTTCAAACAAGCTTGTGAACTTGGGCCTAACTCCCCTGCTCACTGTCTCAGTTGATACTGAGATTTTCTCAGTTTTGTGCAAGGTTGCACATGGCTCATAAGAGCTAGTCATGGTCTGAATTTTGGTGTGTAAGGTCTCACCCAGGTCTTTTCCAAGTCCCAATTGCTTGATTTCAGTTTTAGCTTAATGAGTGGCTTGTGCTTATGCCTAAAGTGAGCACCTGTTAACTGTTTTTTAGCTTATTCTCAAAACATCAATCTGTTGCAATTTGCTTATCAGAAGTTATAGCTTGTTTATTATTGTTGCTTTTGGTCATCGTTAGCTTATCATAGCTTGTGTATCAGTTTGGTAGCCTTTGGAGTCCATTTGCTTAATCAAGTGCTTATTCCAATAAGCACTTCCACATCAGTTGCATATTCATCCACATAAGCACTTGGTTTTCCATTTTTCTCAGATTCCTCATATTATTTTAGAGTTTACCTGAATTTTTCATATTTTTCCTGTCTTGTTTACTATTTTTCTTAATTTAAATTAGTTTTTAAGCATTTTTAATTAGCTTTAAATACAAAAAATTAAGAAAAAGTTCAAAAAAAATAATTTTTCATTTTTCTTAAGTTTAGATAAATGTAAAAAGCCTAAAAAGTATTTTTCTATAATTTTCTTAGCTTAAATAGTATTTTCTAGCATTTTAATTAGTTTTAAATAGTTTTAAATTAGTAATAAATATATAAAAAGTCTAAAAAATATATTTTTAGTTTTAAAATAAGTTTTATCATATTTTAGATTTTTCTAAGTTATAATTTCATTTTTCTAGGTTAATTTTGTATTTTCTTATATTTTAGTGCATTTTAAATACTTAATAAATAGTTTTTAATTAATAATAATTAGATAATTAGTTATAAAAATAATTTTCCTTTTCTAATAATTTTCTTTTATCATTAGGATTGTAAAAATGTATTTTTCATATTTTTAGGATTTATATTGTGTAAGTTTCACGTTATTTTTATTTAAATGTAAGTTTTAAGTTTTAGGTTTTAAACGTTCATCACTTTAAATATAGTGATAGCGTTTATTTAATATCTTTTATCTTTTTAATTTTCTTAATTTGTATTTAAGTCGCTTTAATTTATTAACTTTTTCAGTAGTGTAATATTCAAATCTAATCCTTTCCGATCACTATCATTAGTGATCATTCTATCGTCTGATCTAGTGTTGACACACCATTGAGTCTCCGTGGGACTTAACGACCCGGGAATTCACTATATTCTCTGATCTTCATTGTATTTGTGCTTAAGCTGTTTTAAGTCTGCTAGACTTGACGGTTTAGCACAGATCAGTAATTAAATGTAGCATCTAACATCGTTTGTCAATATTGGCAAACGAAGAATGTGGTGCACTTTAGAGTTCACCGCTTTCTTCGTTCGCAAATATTGACATACGATGTTCAGCATAGTTACCCATTCTCAATACCCATACGGTTCCTTTTGTTTTTTCAACAATCTAGCAGATCGCTTGGTGCAAGCCTTTGCAAAAAGGGAGTTGAAATGACAAAATGATATGTAAGGGAACTAAGAAGGGTTAACTATGCTGCTTTATACATGTTGCATTAAAATTGTTGATTGCAATGTTTATTGCAGAAGGCAATGATGATTTGTCTGCGTGTTAACTATTTCTTGAATGTGCCTCGCGCATTCCCGTATCTTGGCGGGGCAACCAGGAATGTTATGTGGTTGCAGCCATGGCGGGTGCGTAGAGTGGCTCAATGAATTGCAGATATGAGCCAGTATTTAGATATCAATTATGTTCAATGTAGTTGACTGCTCTTATCTTTCTCCTCCAGTTTCTTTTGTTACTTCAGCGGGCTAGCAGTGCGTCTGGTGCAGGCCACTGTGTAAAGTCTAACTGAATAGCAAAAGAAACTGGAGGGGGAGGTAAGAGATCCCAGTTATGTGCAGGCATAGCGGAATTTTTATAACGATGGTGTGTCTGTGTACCTGAGCCTATGTATTTGCATCTTCGTTCTCTGATGCTGTGTTTTGGGTTTGCATATGTGCTATATAACATTATGTCATATAAAGTTATTGCAGGTGACCCACATAGTGCTTTAGTGTGGATATATACCACTGACGTAGCAGTTTAATATAGGTATATAATACTATATAAACATAAAATTATAATGTTGTGATGAATTTGTACGGGTCTGTTTAAAGTTGAGATTACCCATGTCTTGGCAAGGCAATCAGTAAGGGTTGCAGCCATGGTGGATGTATCCGCTTTTTCTAAATTGATACCTTATTTGAGCCTAACTCAAAAAACCTTATAACAAGAGTGTAATGTGGAACAACCTATGTCCGTGATCAGTTTGAACGGATTAAACTATTAATCCTTTAGCTTATTAATTAGTTAGTAGTGATGGTCTTCAATGTAGCTGACTGCTCTTATCTTTCTCCTCCAGTTTCTTTTGTTACTTCAGCGGGCTAGCAGTGCGTCTCGTGCAGGCCACTAAGTAAAGTCTAACTGAATAGCAAAAAAAACTGGAGGGGGAGGTAAGAGATCCCAATTAAGTGCAGGCATAGCATAAGTTTTATAACGCTGGTGTGTCTGTGTACATGAGCCTATGTATTTGCATCTTCGTTCTCTGATGCTGTGTTTTGGGTTTGCATATGTGCTATATAACATTATGTTATATAAAGTTATTTCAGGTGACCCACGTGGCGCTTTAGTTTGGATATATACCACCGACGTAGCCGTTTAATATAGGTATATAATTGTAACACCCCAACCTGACAAGGGTAGAAGTGTCACATTCTGGTATCATATCAGAACATACAAATATTTTTTTACAAGCGGAAGCCTTATAAAATAAATTACCAAGTCATATAAACGAATGACTTACAAAGAAAAAAAATACAAAATCCAATATGTCCAAAACGAAATGAAATCTAAAAACAATAGATCTTCAAATCAGTCCAAAATAATAAGGGGAAACTAGGGTCGGTCCACTCAAATAATCCAACTCTCAGCCCATCAAAGCCCATCTTCCAACCTAAAACTTGCCGCACGAAAAGAAATGCGTCTGAGCTGAAAAAGCCCAGTGAACAGATATAACAAACGAAAGCTAAACAAAATCAGGAGTGCAAAAATGAAACAAGGAAGCTGATAACGAGGTCGCAACAAAATGAGAACAATGAGTCAATGAAGAACCTACAGAATACAATATTAACAGATATCCAGAAAGAACAGATAACAGAGGGGAACAAAGCAAGTAACACATCGATGACATATACATGAGCACATCTAAATAACCAAACATACAATTAATCAGGAAATTAGAATACATATAAGCCAAACGGAAATCTAAAAGCTAGCGGAAGCAACTAATTAGAAAGTGAGCATAGCAATCAAACAAGTCAAGTAACCCACAGTTAATAACATAACAAGTACCATAATCAGCGGAAGTACTAACAGCAGTCAAAACATGGTAGCCACATGTATCAGGTAGGAATACAGAACGAACATTATAATTGAATGAATTAAGGACATAGCATGGCAAGTTAGACCAAGTCAACCAGACAGATAACATAAGCTGAACCATTTACATCATAAAACAGTATCATAGAAAGAAATATAAACATGGTAGGTCAACAATTAGCAAATAAGAACACTAACGGATAGTCATAGTCCAAGAGATTAACTGAAATAAGTACACATGATAAACAGACAAAACAATCGATTACACACTAGCATGATCCCCAGAAAAATCAAAGGGGTCACATAATAGTAAGATAACATATAGGCAGATGACAACAGGTGAATCATATAATCGCATATTAATAATGTCGTAGCAGGTAGACGGTAGTCACATAAACATGTAAAAGCATAATCAAATTCAATAATCATATAATAACCCGGTACGTGAATGGAATGATAGTCTGAAGTAACGGAATAAGAGTATGACAATCAATGCAATGGAATATATATCATGGTAGTAGAGTGAGTCACATAAGGGTACTGAGAAATGGACAATTAGTACAGAATATGGTGCGTTGGGGAATACAGAAGGTACAATATAGGTATATCAAAAGTGTAAGGGTTGTCAGAAATCTATTCCGAGCCAACAATACAATACAATAATATCAGTAGTGGAAATAGCAGCCCAGTATCCAATAGTATCCATTGTATTCGGAGGGGCGACCTCGGAATACCAAACAGACAGGAGGGGAGACCTCAGTAACCAATGGAGTAGCTAGCTCCCAGAATGTGAGGGGGTGTATTGCACACACGCACCACATCACCAGAACAATATATATATCAGTAACAGTACAGTACAAATCTAGGATGCATCCATACCCCCTGCAGAACAATAGTGGCCATAACAATACAATGAAGCGCGCATAATCAATACAGTGTATGGACGGTGTGGAACATCACTCAACCACACTAGAGTCATGCTATTGGTGCATCAATGACACGGACATGGAACCCCCATGCCTAGTTTAATGGCTCGGGTATCAAACTGATAGGTCAATGCAAAAGGTCCAAAGTGTAGCAATATATCAGTCATTATAATCAGAGTTCAATATCATTGGTTCACAATTTAAAGGTTCATAGCCATGGATCAATATCTAAGGTTCATAGCATAAGTTCATAATCAGAAGGTCCATATCAAAGGTTCAATATCAGAGGGTCAATAGCAAAGGTTTAATATTAGAGGGTCAATAGCAAAGGAATCATCGCAATGAAATATCATAAGCGAAACAGAGTCGAAGGATCAGAAAGTCATGAGAAAACCCTACTGAAAAGGGATAGAATATCTGTACCTTAACGCCAATGAAAGGAAAGCAAACGAATGAATGAACACGAAGACACAACGTTATGTCTCCTTCAACGAATCTACATGGATTACGATTCGCATAATACTTATCAGTTCATTTAAGTCATAACGGGTTAATCGTATTAATATTTTTAGAGTTATAAGCGTATTCTCATTTTTAGAAATGGACGAAATTAAAATACTTTAGGGTAATAATCATTAATTAGCCAAACTTAGGGTTACAAATGATAAATGGTAAACTTAGAGGTTTAATATGTAAAGTATCTTATTTTAGAGCTTTATATGACAAATTAGGGCTGAGCATCGGGTCGGAACCCAACCCGACCCGACCCGATTATACCGACACCCGAAACATTCTATAATCTATACCGAGTCCCGACCCGTTTGATACTCGGTCGGGTTCGGGAAATTGGCGGGCAAGTCGGTCGGTTTGTCGAGACAAACGGGCCTAGCCCGATTTCACTAAATATTCCAGCCTTCCAGCCCAGCCCAGCCCAACAGATCCATTTACAAACGGGCCAGCAGATCCATTTCCAAATAAACATTTCCAGGCAAAACAAATACCATTTCAATGAAGAAAAACAAATACAAAGTAGCCTACTGATGTCATTTAGCTACTGATGTCATTTGGGCATTTAGCTACTGAATCAGTTCCAACTTCCAAAACAAATACAATTTACCTACTTATGTCATTTCCAAAACAGTTCCAAAACCAAATACAAATGACAAATGTCTTGAATCACGCCTCCAATTACAAATACCAAATAGAAATACAAGTTCAAATTAGCAACCAAATAACCAAATCACAACATTCTTGAATTTGCATGTTCTCCTTTTTGTTTCTCTAACGCCTCTTGAATTTCTAGAAAAAACATGAGAACATAAGTCGAACATAAGTCAAACATAAGTTACAAATCATAAAAACTTAAGGTTTGTATGCGACACTTACCAAAATTCAAGGTTTAAAGTGTAAATACTTTATATAACATATAACTTAAATGTTAGATCATATACATGTTTAGACTCATATTGATACATCCAATGAGACACAAGCAAAGCATGCATACTTCTCCCCATATTTATTCTAGTTCGTTTAGATTAAGTTTTGTATAACAAGTTCTTTTTTTTAAAACCTCTTATTCGTACCTTTGTACTTATAAATTAGATATCATTTAAATGTTGTAAATGGCCAAAATAAAACGTATATACACATGCATGCATTTTAAACGAAACCATACACACACCATGCCCATATACACAAATTTACGACCTTTAATATTGACTTACTATTAGACATTTAAGTGACCATGTTCGACCATTCAGAACTCAAAACTCATGTGCAGCCCTACCATTCGATAGACCAAAAATGAGACCCACCCATGCTAATTTAACGAGACATGAAATCATAGGTTGAATGGTAACAAAACAAATTACATATGCATGAGATTGAACAAATTCATGATAGGTTTCATATAGGTTGAATAACATGGCCTTTCATTAGTTTTTCATGTGAACCTGATCATGACTTCATGCGACAACTATTATCACTTATGTGAAAGATTATATCATTTAACGTGGTGATAATGGTCGACTAGTATGCATACTTTTGAGACATATTACACGATTTATAAACACACTAGGAGAGGAGAATTGAAAAGAGATTCGGTACGTTACCCTTGATGCGTGCGAGTGAAGAAACAAGGACCAAAGGAACAAAACCCACAACATATTCAAAGCTAACTGCCTTGACCAGAAAAATCACGACCGAGCCCAACCTTCGAGCCACGACACAGCAGCCCCTTGACCTAGGATTCACGACCAGCCATGCATCGAGCCAAAACCCACGACAACTGGAACCAAAACGACCTCCATTCGCCCTAGAACTTGCGACCAAAAGCAACCCTTCAAACCAAGAACCCACGATTAAAACACCACGTTCACAGCACCTTGTGCTTGCCTTGCGAATCTTCTTATGGTCGAATGGAATAGAGATGAAAAGGATGGATGCCGCCACTTTTAGGTTTAGGGTTTTAGGCGTGATAATGAGTGTGAAACGTAATATTTAATGGAGGAGATATGGGAAATATATGAGGCGTTTAATGTGGACATGTATAAGGGATTTCATAACAGAATGCATACTTTCCAAATCTCACTTATGGGCTTTCATAAGTTTAAGTATTATGGGCTTAATAATTTAACTTCAATGCATTGCGTACATAGCAAACATTCGGCCCATGCAAAGCTTATTAAACGTGTGATTCATATTTTAGACATAAATGCATCAGTTTCATTTATCTTATACAATTTACATATTTACGAGCTAGGTTATAAACGTATTTAATGAGCTGGACATATCTTACGTATTTTATAAATTTTAATTTGAGGGGCAAAATAGTCTTTTTACGCGTTTTAGATTTTTAGGGTTTTACAATAATCCTATATAAACATAACATTCTAAGGTTGTGCTAAATTTGTACGGGTCTATTTAAAGTTGAGATTACCCATGTCTTGGCAAGGCAATTAGTAAGGGTTGCAGCCATGGCGGGTGTATCCGCTTTTTCTAAATTGATACCCTATCTGAGCCTAAGTCAAAAAACCTTATAACAAGGGAGTAATGTGGAACAACCTATGTCCATGATCAATTTGAACGGATTAAACTATTAATCATTTAGCTTATTGATTAGTTAGTAGTGATGGTCTTCAATGTAGCTGACTGCTCTTATCTTTCTTCTCTAGTTTCTTTTGTTACTTCAGCAGGCTAGCAGTGTGTCTGGTGCAGGCCACTGTGTAAAGTCTAACTGAATAGCAAAAGAAACTGGAGGGGAGGTAAGAGATCCCAGTTATGTGCAGGCATAACAGAAGTTTTATAACGCTGGTGTGTCTGTGTACCTGAGCCTATGTATTTGCATATTCGTTCTCTGATGCTGTGTTTTAGGTTTGCATATGTGCTATATAACATTATGTTATATAAAGTTATTGCAGGTGACCCACATGGCGCTTAGTGTGGATATATACCACCGACGTAGCGGTTTAATATAGGTATATAATACTATATAAACATAACATTCTAAGGCTGTGATGAATTTATACGGGTCTGTTTAAAGTTGAGATTACCCAGGTCTTGGCAAGGCAATCAGTAAGGGTTGCAGCCATGGTGGGTGTATCCGCTTTTTCTAAATTGATACCCTATCTGAGCCTAAGTCAAAAAACCTTATAACAAGAGTGTAATGTGGAACAACCTATGTCCGTGATCAGTTTGAACGGATTAAACTATTAATCATTTAGCTTATTGATTAGTCAGTAGTGATGGTTTTCAAGTTGTGACGCTTATCTGGTATAGCTAGCGCCTTGCTTAATGGTATGACATGACATTCTGAACTTATGTTTGCGACCATGGTGAGTGCGCTTCTAGACAAAGTTACAATTGAGGTAAGTCGCATCTTGACAAGGAAAATTGTTGGATTTGCAGCCATGGCATGTTTACTAGGTCGGTGGTATTATTCTGAACGTTAGCGATGGTAATATTTTAAATGTTGTTTTGTATTTTTTTATTAAGCGATAGTATTTTGCACGTTCTTTTATCTTTTTTTTATTAATAGATAGCTTAGGTGTGTAGCCGGCGGGTTTTTTTATTCTTATTTGCCCGATAAAAAATTGGTAGACAAGCCCACAAAGATTGGCCTGTTATGAGCACAAAATGATCTAATTTTTTTGGGCCATTTTCAAGCAATATATATGTCGTTTAGTTTTCTTTGCTGTGAAGCTACGTGTCTTTTGGTTCTTCTCCAGATTTTGTGGTAGGTATGCCGTTTGTTGGATCATTCGTTCATTATTGCATGTTCGATTTTTGTGTTTGTGTTTTTCTTTTGCATGTTTGTTGTAGGTTGTTTCATCAGTGTGTGTAAGTCAAAAGGTTTTTGGTGTTGTTTACGAGCTATAGTATCTATTATTGTTTGTTATGTTTTTGCATGCACGTTAGTTCGGCTATTGTTTTGCAGTGTATGGATTATTTGTTTAGGGATTGTTGTGTTTAGGTTGCTTTGTTGTTTAGATGCTTTGATTGTTAATATGAGACTTAAGAGTACGGCATGCAAGAGGGTGGACGTTGTTGATAGTTGTCCTCGAAATTTATGTCAGCCTAGGTAGTTATCCGTTGGATTTG
This sequence comes from Chrysanthemum seticuspe, assembly GCA_019973895.1. NCBI lineage: Eukaryota > Viridiplantae > Streptophyta > Magnoliopsida > Asterales > Asteraceae > Chrysanthemum > Chrysanthemum seticuspe. The sequence goes on from BPTQ01000001.1 coordinate 206,571,822, forward strand.
CGTGGTTTGGTTACAGTTGAAAAAGGTGTTGAAGGATGTAATGTTACTGTTCATGGGATTTTGGGACGCGATGTTGGTAGTCAGGGTGGTGTGTCGTTAGATAGTCATTGTATGTTATAGTGGATGCTTCATTTACAGGGTCAGATTGACGGCATGAATACTTTACCTTATATTATGATTTGTGATTCTAACTGGTAGATAACTAAGCACTCTTTTACGGTTTTCGTTTTCGCATCCCCCAAAAGAACGTTGTTGCTTAAGCGTGATTTAATAACTCCTGTATCTTGGCGAGGCAGCCGCATGCACATTGTGGTTGCAGCCATGGCGGGAGTCTGATAACGGTTGCATATTCTGTTAGGAATTGGAAATTCCATAGTGAAGTGTCGGTCACCCCAACTATAGTCTAGCATATGTTAGCTCGTAGACATATCGTTATTTACTTATTTATTAGCTAAGTTATTAGTTTAGAGTAACACCGTGGAGGAAGGACGGGTCTTTACCCACTGTATACTTGATCCACAATCCGAAGGAGAACGTTTAGGTTGTAACTATAAATACCCCTTTCATCCTTGGAAGGGGTGGTGCTTCTCTTTCAATCTAACCTTTCTTTCTTTTGTTTACTTTCTCTCTCAAGAACACCCTCTCTACTCTTTATCTCTCTAATGGCTAACATGTATTTCCACCATCCTAGACCACCCGAATCATCAAACAACATAATATGTGTGATCCAACAATTGGTATTAGAGCTCAGGTTATGTTGTTTTTGATGACTCGTATGGTTATTGAGCGGTTTGTTTAGTTTTTAGTTGCGGTTTAATGTGGTCGTGTTGTGGTTTGATGTTGTTTCCTAATCGGGTTCTTAAGTTGATGCTGTTATGAAGATGATGTCTGGTTTTTGTTGTTTCATGTGGTCAAATATTCTCTAAAATTGTTTTATACCGGTTGTTATAACAGTTTTAAGCAATTGATAAACTGTTTTATACTGGTTTGTAATCAACGTTGCTGGTACATAATCTGTCTTAAGTAGTTTAGCCATCTGTCAAATATTAACTGTAATCCAAGTTTGTAGTTTTGAGTTATGTGGTTTGTAGACATTCGTCGATGCGGTTTGAGGTCATATTCTTTAGTGCGGTTTGCATCTATTTACTGCGGTTTGTTAAACTGTCATAGTTCAATGTTTATAATGCGGTTTGTTATGATTAAAGCGGTTTGACATGCTGCAGCGATTTGGACTATGCGGTTTGATCCTTCTAAGCGGTTTGTTAAAACATGCTATGGTTTGTGTTAAAAATTGACTGCGGTTTGTGTTAAAACTTGACTGCAGTTTGACAAAACGGGTATGCGGTTTGAATCTGAATGGCCTATGCGGTTTGAGATATGCGTTTTGACTAAGATAAGTGCGGTTTGTTAAGAAAGCGGTTTGTTAAATTTTTTGTAAACTCTTGAGTTTGACAAAATGCAGGTAAGGAGATAATGGTGGAGTGTTTTTGAAAAGAAGTGATGAAGGCTTAAGCATTTTGACTTATTGTAGTTGACTCAAAATCTAATTCACAATATCAAACATCACAAACATGAAGACAACAACCACATACATCAACATACATCAAGCTTATGAGTTTAATCAAACATCAATCACTATTCAACGACATCAATGACAATAATCATAACCCCACTGATCCAATCTCATCAAACCTTCAAACTAACATATCAATATCTACTCTGTCTATCTCATGTTTTCAAATACAAATCTCAAATCAGTAAGTTACTCATCAAGAAATGATCAAGATTTCAGGTTCACTCATTTGTTTACATATGTGGCATCAAGACTCTTGAAGGTCTCACAAACGGCTTATTCATCATCAATCTTTGTTGTAATATCCAAAACTAATGTCAAAGAAAATAACAATTATGTTATTTCTTTTCCCATGATTCGTTCAAAAAAAAGTTTCACAAGTCATGGTCAGATAATCAAAATCAAATGGATATTCACAAGATCTTAGATTTATTCTTGGGTTAAAAATAAATCAAAGATCATTTTCAGATCCGTACAAACCCAATGAAATCTTCACTGATCTTCAATCATCAAGTTTCAAACCATTTCATATATCTAAAATAAAACATCAAAAGGATCTCAGAATCGTTCCATGGTCTCAATCATTTTAAGACTTGTTTTATTGGACGATTTTCATCATAAATCCACACATGATACTATTCGAAATAAAGAAATGATGTTTAACAAGTATGTTAACTCATTTCCTAGGCTCAATTATGACTCAAAATCAACAAAGATCTAATTGAACTTAACTTAAGCATCCAAAACTTGTTGAACGAGTCCTTTCAGTAAGGATTTAAACCATCCCTGTGGCAACCTCAAACTGAAAATCAATTCTTTGATATTATCTTCCTGTGATTGATGCGTTGTTGATGAAGAATCTGAGTGAAGGGGGCGGATGATTGTTGACTAGGGTTAAGGATTATAAGAGTTTTTAGGGATTGTGAGGATATGAGTGAGTGTTACTTAGTCCCAATATATCAAGGTTTGGTTAATGGGGTAAGTAATATGAGAGAGGGTAGGCAAAATTTAAGTAAGACTAGAGTTAGGATTATTAGGGTTTGAGTGTAGTATATGTGTTTTAAATACCCGTGGGATTAGGGCGGTATATGGTTAACGGATCAAAGGTGATAGGCCTGGTGGGGTTGTGTTCATGGGCCGAATAGATACTACAAGTGGGCTGAATTGATATTACAAGGGTGATTGTTTTATTGGTGTTGGGCTTTGTATTTGGGCAAGAGTAATTTTGGATCGGGTATTACTTGAATTGTGGGTCGTATGAAGTACTCGTGGATTAGGCCTCACTTGTCTATCTATTCTTTCAACCATTTGGATCGGGTATAACAATCTCATGGGCTGTGAAATTGGATATTGGATTTTTTATTCGAGTTGTGATTATTATGTGTGATATCATACAAATGAGAATCTCAAGTGTATCTCATATGTGAGATTTGACAATATGAGATTTTAATAGATTTGATTATTTGATTTGTTGTGTAATGAGATGTGATGATGAGAGTTGTTGAGTTATGTGGATTGGTACTTTGGTTCAAACATGTTGGAATCACTCCTAAACAGTATTTCAAGTATTTATATTTCATATGTAATAGGTAGCTTTATTCTGGCCTTTATGTTTGTTTAAGGTCCAGCTTATGTAGAAGGCCCATAAGCTGAGGCCCAAGCCCAATAAGGAATAGGGAAGGAGAGGGAGTGTTGCCCTAGCTCCTTGCCTATATAAACTATTGTAAACCCTCATTTGAGGGTTGGTTGTTCAAGTTTTCTCTTCATTCACTCACCTACGCATAACCGTGTCTTATATTGTTTGTGTGTGTGTTTGATACTTGTTCAATCGCCTTATCTCTTTCTATATAAGCTTGTGTTGTAAAACTAGTGACCTAACAGTGGTATCAATCGCCAAATAGTTGGGTGTATTCGTTTGTTTTTGAAGTATTTGGTTTTGGGTCTTACGCGTAAAGATAACACAATCTTTGGTACGCTTAAAAACTAATTTTTTACATTTTTGAATCCAAGATTCTTGTACTTTCAACGTTATTAGGTGTTAAACTATTGGTTTTTGGCAAAAAGTTTGGAACTTTACGTGTTTTTCCTTGTTTTTAAGCTAGTTTTTATACGAGGGTGTTATCCTACGCATAACTGTTTTAGAAGCTTTGGATCATCAAGTTTCACACTTTTGTGTTATTTTGGTGATATTGAAGCTATCTCATCACACAAAAACTGGTTTAGAAACGAATTTGGATAGAATCAAAGTTACGAGTAATCTTACGCGTATCAAAACCCTAAATTTACGCGTAAGACTTTCCTTGGTTTGATCTTCAATTTTCTGGTTTATTCCGTGTTTTCTTACTTGGATAAGTCTGAAAATACGTCGACTTTGGATATCTCTTGCAC